>JAECUM010054238.1:0-41162 GCA_016617855.1 Megalonaias nervosa
TTATTTTCCATTAGGTACTGCTTTTGTTGTTATTTTAGGAAATGTTAATTGTGACCTGAAGTCACGTAGAGGAATATATAATCTTGAAACTGGAAAGATTATTCATTCGTACTTATGATCTAACACAATCACTTTGTATTATTGTTGTGTTCTGTGTTCATATGGGATGGAATTTATTTCTTCAAATTATTTAAATCAGTGAACATTTTCTCTGGAAATAGAGAGTACTCATAAAAATAATATTCTTGGACAGAGACATTCACTGGAAGTTACAGTGAATTCAAACCTGGAATTATATTACCGTGTATAAACTATTATAGGAAAATAAATTATTTGCTGAATTTTACAAAGCGTTTTGCTTTTCAATACTTTCTGTTACTTGTTTTAAGAGCATAGACTCGTAAGAGAAAAATGGGCGCTCGTCAGGAATATTCAAATTTCTCTGAAGTATTTCAGAAAACTTTTGTTTTCTTAATTTTAAATTCACCTTGTGTTGTAATTTCCTAAGTCCCAGGTATTATTTCACATTTTATAAATTTTTGTTTGGTGAAACCAACAATTACAACATTACAATACCATCTAAAGTGGAGATCCTTATTTCAAGTCGTGCACAGGAACAGCTAGACTCCTTGACAAAGAATGAATTGCTACAGCTTGCCAGATAATATGATCTTTTTGGAGCAAATGTTTCTTTAACGAAGCAAGAAATACAAATTATTTTGGTCCACTACCTGATGGAAAAGAATGTTTTGGATGAAAGTGTTTTGGATTTGACTAGTGAGTCACAATCCGTCTCTAACTTAAAAGTTCTGGAACTTTTAAATTAAAATACAAGAATGAAATTGAGTTTAGAAAACTTCAGCTTCAGAAAGAAGAAGGACAAATACAGTTACAAAATGAAGAAAGACAAGTGCAGTTACAAAAAGAAAAAAGACTAATGCACATGCAAACAGAAGAAAAACAATGTAGTGACAAAAAGAAGAGAGGCAAATACAAATGCATTTGGAGAAAGAGGAAAAAGAGAAGCAAATGCAGTTGCAAATTAAGAGAGAAATAAAAAAGGAATAAAGGAAATTTCAATTCAGATTAAAAGAATTAAAGTTGCCAAGTAAACTGCAAGACCCCACATTACATACAAATTCAAGTTTTAATGTTACTAAGAATATCAGGTTAGTGCCATCTTTTAGAGAAAAGGAAGTAGATAACTTGCTGCCTCATTTACAAAAAAATGCTGAACATTTTGAATGGCCAAGAGAGGAATGTGTTTTATTATTACAAAGTGAACTTTTTGGCAAAGCTCGTGACATCTACGCATGTTTGTCAGTACCACAAAGTGCTGATTATGATCTGGTTAAGGAATGAAGGGTTATGAGCTGATACGAGAGGCTTAATGACAAACGTTCAGGAACTATAAAATAAAAAAAAAAGGAAACGTGACAAACACATGTCGAATTTGCAAGAGAAAAAGAACCGTCATTTGATAGGTGGTGTTTAGCCAAGATTACAGAAATCTCCGACAAACTTATACTAGTTGAAGAGTTCAAAAATTGCTCCCATAGTGACGTTGAGACTTAACTTGATCACCAAAGGTCGAAATTTTAGAAAATGCTGCTCGTACAGCTGACGAGTATTCCTTAGCTCATAAAGTTTCTTTTGCCGGTAAGTCTTCCATTCAGCAGTGTTCTAGTACAAAACTATTCCAATTCAATACGTGTACTTCCAAATTTCTGATAAGACTGGTCAGAAGTCCATTTCCCTTCCTACGTGTACCTATTGCAAGAAGAAAGGGTACATTATTTCTGATTGCAACAAACTGAAAAATAAGCAACAACATCAAGACAGACCTATTCCAAATGCTCTTATTTATTGGAGGTCACGGCCACGGTCACGTATTGAAGCAGCACATGGGTCAAGAAAACCCCAGTCTAATTTTATTATGGAGAATTATGAACCAGTCATGTCGAAGAGTTCTATATCACTCAATGGTGATTCGGCCAATAATACCCTCTCCATTGTTTAAATTTTGTCATCAGAATTAATCTAAGGACGCGTGACAGTCGGTAATGTCGCCTTTGCCCATCGAGGTATTTATTTTTACTAGGCAATGACCTAGCTGGAGATAAGTTTGTGGTGATTCCACTTGTAAATGACAAGCCTTGGTTGGATTAGAAAGTCGATCCTAGTGAAAAAGAACTCTGTGGTATATTTTCAGCATCTGCAGTTACCTGAGCTATGGCAAAGAAAGCTCTTGAGTATGATGTTGATCTGGTAAATATTCCTTTAGCTGACACATGTTTTGGTCAGGCATTTGATGCGGTCACGTTTACTCATCATTTGGATAAATCAAAAGGTATTGATCACATTGATCATCTTTTAATTACTAATTATTTTTATTCTAATCCGGGTGACAAACTACAATCACTTGTCGTCGAACAGAAAAGTGATCAATGGATCTCCTGTTTGTTTCAGAGGGCCCGCAATTTAACTGAAACCACATAATTACCTGTGTGTTATTTTGTTAAAAATGGGACCCTAATGAGAAAATGGCGACCACCTAAGATACCTGCTGGTAACGAGTAGTCGGTGAAATATCAAATTGTAGTTCCAAGCGCATAGAGAAGAGACGGGATATTCTTAGTTTGGGCCATGACATTCCTTTGGCTGGTAATTTAGGGATCAGCAAGATGTATCACAAAATCTTGAATCACTTTTATTGGCCAAAAATTAAAAGTGATGCTTGTTTCTTCAAATTATTTAATTCAGTGGTTATTTTTTCCAGAAACGCAGACTGCTCATAAAGATGGTAATAGTTTTGGGTTAATCCTATTGCCAATTTGGTGCATGAATCCTGTGTAATTTGAGTCCTAGACTGTAGTTGTGATTTTTTCTACTTTATATAGTTTGAGAATTGGCGTACCACATGTATCTCCAATCCTAAAGGAATAAAATGATCTGGTTAGGTAAAAAGGAACAATGTATTTTATCATCCTAGTTAGAATTATTAGGTTTGGCTTCTGAACTAACGAAACAAATAACAGGAGAACAAGAACTAATGGAAACAATAGAAGAAGCACAGGGAACAACAATGTCCCTAATCGTGACATGGAACGTGCATCCAACTCATACGAGAGAAGAAAACGCAGTAACCACAGCGGGACGAGCAACACCGCAGAAGAATACTTATGAAACAGTCGTTGCAACACTTACAGACGTAACACCAAAAGAAAATACATCACCTGCACGAGAAAGAATAGCAAAACCGACACCATCAAAATCCAATCGAGTTATAACAAGACAATCTGATGTCATCGAAAAAAACTAAAAAATATATGGAGATAACACATTCAGGATCTGCAGCAATAACATGAGCGTAAGAACCAACGGAACAGACTGCAAAAATAGCAACAACGAGAATGAATGAGGATACACGCAACAATGAGCTGAAACAGCAACAAGGACTCAACCAAACCAACACACGTCAACGGATCCACGACAGACAAGAACCAGGTCCGTCTAAATCAACGATAGAAAAGGAGTGAGAGGAAATTGACCAAGCTTTAGATAATCCTTACTGGAAATCCAAAGAATCGTCAGAAAAAAGAAAACATCTACAAAACCAATCAAAAGATAAGGTAAGAAACAAATCAAGAGAAATAAAAATCAAATCATCAACAAGAGGATCAAAAGAAATAAACCAGACTAAATTTCAGAAAAATAAGAATGTAAGAATATATACAGCACCAATAACATCAACATAGTCACTTGAACATAGGAAGACAGTACAGGAACAACAAAAAGAGAAAAACAGGAAACAGAACACAATTGAAGAGAGATACCCAACTAACAACTCCAATCACTAGATTGAGCTAACAATGTTCATAAATAGCAACATCCCAAAACTGAATAAAATAAGTAACAGAAGCACGTCGTCAATTTCGACAAATAAAAACGGAGTAGAATTGAGTATTATTATGCCAAACTATTAATAGACAAACTATTTAATAATCTGGTGCAGTACCACACAACAATTATTCAAAGTCACAGAAATAGATATGATCCGGGAATACAGGTTAAAAATTCCGCAAGAGAGGAAACACACTGGAAAGTTCGAAAATAGAAACAACAGAACCAATCCAAAATTAAGACCAAGCGATAGGTCAAGAATCCAGGAAGAAAATTGGATAATCAAATACTGAAACATAAAGGGATACCACAAGAACAAATGCAACTGGGAAACAGAAAATGAGCTCATCTACTACGACGCCAACATCAAAAGAGTAATCAAACTCAAGAGCGTACGAGCGTTCGAGACATCCACAGTTCTAACTGAATTTAAAGAACCACTACCTCAATTACAACAATATCAAAACCAGGCGAGATGTTGCGATACTCGTAAAGGATGGGACCATTACAACTCAAAATGTATGACATAAGACAAGATTCTAAAAATGCGGTGCCCAACACAGCAGGTAACTGTAAATACCAAGATCAAAGATGCGCCAGTTGTAAAGAGGAACATCACTCCAAATAGAGATGTATATGCGCAACCAGAGAGAACGAGATCATTACGTTAATGAACCAGATGAAAATAACCTATAACAAGTCAAAGGAAACCATTAACAAAAGCAACAGGAAGTACCAGCACAAACAAGAAAAGCCATCCAAAACCAAGGAAGAATCAGAGGAACATAGAACACCGTAAGTGACACAAGTACAAGACGGAAAACACGACCATACCATAATCAAGCCGAGACGAAAAGAATCTTCCAATAAGCAGTCACGACAGGAGAAATAAAGCAACGGAGGGAAGAGTCAGAAGGAAAAACTCCAAATGGAATCAGGACATAGCAGCAGTAAATGCCAAAACAATAGAGTGAAACAACTGAAATTGTAAACAGAATCTGCGATAGTAACATGGACTATCGTATCGAACAACCTATGGACAATATTCACTTGGTAGCCATCCTACAATACATTAATGAATTAATCTCGGTAATACCGAAAATAACAGATAGCAATCAAGTCCTGACACATCAGTTTTTCCTACTACTAACAAATCTGCTGGAAAACTTCTATATAAGCAACGAACCTAATGAAAGCCAACCATCACAAATAAACAACTTATGCAAAAGGCGACGCCAAAAACAAGCAATCGATTGTAATATTACATTGGAACTGTCGAGGCTTAATTAAGAACCACCCTGAACCAATTATAGCACTACACCGAAAAACAAAGAAGACTGGGAAAAAGAAAAAGCAAGTAAGGATAAAACAGTCCGTGTGTCACCAAATTTCAGGAGCGGTCGCCAATAAGGAAAAAGCAAACCTACTTGCTAAACATTTCGCAGGGATCAGCAGCAATAGGAACCATACTGCTCAGTTTCACAATTATCGGGCTACCATTGAGACCAAGTACCCTCACTTGTTCACAACCAAGCAATCGATAGTAACGGCTCACAACTAACCGACAGTTTTTCAATATACGAATGGAGTAAAGCAATTAACAGCAAGGAAACAACCTCTCCCGGAGCAGACCAAATGGGATATGAAATGTACAAAAACTTGCCAGAGAATATAGAGGCTATATGTTAAACGTAATTAACCTCATTTAGAACACTGGAAACATTCAATTAAAATGGAAGAAGGCAATAGTGATATCAATCCGAAACAGGGAAAAGATCCAACAAATCTAATTCCTACAGATCCATCTCCCTAACATGCAACATCTGCAAGATGATGGAATTATGATAGATAATAGATTCAAGTACAACTCCGAACGAAACAATCTAATCTCACAAAATCAAAGCGGTTTTAAAAACAAGAGATAAACAATGGATCAACTAATGCGGCTGGAATCCAGCTTTAAACTAGCATTCCACTTCAGATGCGAGCGTGATCGACATTTGATTGTAATTTTCCTGGACTTAGAAAAAGCACTTGGAGCAATGGCCTTATCATAAAACTGAACCAATATGGAATTGCAAGCTGGATGCACCTCTTGATCTCAAATGTTAACATGGAGACAAATTAAGTATAGAAAAGGGACCAATATTCAAATATTTACGGCCTAGACAATGGCACCCCATAGAAATATCGAAACCACTTGAAATATTAACGGATAACAAGATAATACTAGAAAACAAATATGTAAACAAATCATACTTACTTTGAGTGACGATTATTGATGTCAGCTAGAATAGTTACTATTTCGCCGCCTCATCAAGGTCAGCCACTTGTAACATTGCTGCCAATTTTCCCCAGCGTCCAGTGCCGTGAAGTCACCCATGTTAAATTCACGTTTGACCCCTAAGCGCCATTCCATTGTTAATTTCTCGTTTGATCCCTAAGTGCAATTCACATTTTAATTTCTTGTTTGACCTCCAGGTGCCATTTTGACTCTTTTGTGCCACATACTACTGCGCAGGATTGAATTTACGTGTAACTACGGAACAATACATGAAAACAGATTGGACAAGTACTTTTTGTCGGAAGTGGGATCTAAATACATTCAGCCATGCCAACTACTATAAACAAACGTATCACACCACGATGTTATTTTAAGAATGAAACAAAGGATAAAATGGAGGAACGGGTATTGTAAAATGAACAGCTCTGTACTGGAATAGGAAGATTATACAATGAGAGTAAGTGAAATGCTAAATGACCTTACTGAAAAAAGGGAAACAAAAAAGTAAATGATTGGAACAACATGAAAAAGGAGATTAGAAAGCCAAGTACAAAATACAATAAGATCTAAGAACTAGAGGGAATGGGAGCATAGAAAAAGTGTAAATAAATACTCAATAACTATAAATCAAGCAATAAAGAAAAACGAAATGCTAGCGAACAGTTAACGAATATGCTAAAATATCAATCCAAGGGAAAATGGTAAGAGCATCACAATTTTCAGCATTACAAAACTGTAAAAGGAATAAACAGAAGACTGAATCTGAAAAGGGGGAGGGAAAAACGTTGGCGTTCATTTACACTCTTAAATACAGGCTACAATATATTAAGTAAGACAATAACCAATAATATTAATCTATGCATGAGGAAATTATTTAATATCAACCAGAGCTGTTCTGAGGGAGGAAGGAATATACTAAATAGCACAAATACGATAGAGAGGGTATTATACAGTACCTGGAAGAAAAAATGAACCATGGAAAAACAGAAGTTCTACTAATTGGAAGCTGGATAGGGAATCACCCTGGACTACCTCCTGACATAATTAAAGAAAAATGTGTAGCGTTGGGGATAACATATGGGAAAGAATCTACTACAAATACAACTACTAAACAAAATTTGAAAGCACGTGAAATAAAGAAATACTCACGAATAAAACTAATGGATAGTGTCCAAGCTGCAAAGACATATATGTAATCCAATATGGTACATACACAAAACTATAGAATTCGCAAATGCAATATTAAATGCACTAGATAGGGATATAATACATTTTATGAGGGAAATATGCATTGTCTTTAGAGGTAGTATTTATCCAAAACAAAAGATAATGGAGAATTTCCGCAAGCTCAAAACATTCAAACAGCTAACACCCATAATAGAGTAAGAACTATACCAAAACAAAAAAGATTATACATGGACCTCTTTATCTCTCCCCATGATATGGATAGATGTCAAAACTATTTATGATATGATAAATAAAGGGGAAAAACAGACTGATACAACGAGGTAGAAACAAATTTTATACTCGATTTCAAGATGTTAGAAAAGGAAAGGCGAGAAATTAAGAATATGATAACGAACAAATATGTCACATTTCACGAAAAACAAATGTTGTGCACCAACAGTATCACTGATAAAGAAACATACACAGAACTAGTAAAATACACAACCAACTCAAGAAAAGTATGAGGAAATAAATCATACAGAAAACTTACTAGAACGGCGTGGAATTGGATGAACACAAATAGCTACCAAATATAGGACTAATATAATGACTCATTCTGCCAGCAGGGGGAGGGGCCTGATTGGGGTAGTGCAAGAGCGGAAGGTCCGCCAGCTGGGAGAGACGCGCCGAACAACGGCCGACCTTGTCCATCCAAACAGAACATCGAGAGATAGGATCACTTCAAACAAATAACAACTAGCATACATGGTGTACTGGCTGAAACTAATATAATTAAATAATATTTTAGAGATAAAAACACACAAAAACCCACAGGGATACTAGAGTTGTGTCCCGCAATGTAAGGAACAAAGACGGTTTGACACCAATGCTATCAGGCTTATGCGAGGTAGTACGAGTCACGTAGGAGTTTCCGAAAATGAGAGCACAATATAAATAACTTTACACAACAAAAACACAAGGGGAACAACTACACAAGACTAACAACAGCAAATGCACCTAGATAAACTTGCGTAACATGCAGGCTTACAGCACAATCACGATTGTTGATTTTCTTGCTTCTATTTTTGGTTCATATTTTCTTTTTCTTTCATTATTTATAAACTACCTCTAGATAAAGACATGACATAACATTTATGACAACAGAGATGGAGGAAGAGAAGGGAAGTTTCCGAGATGGAGAGGGAAGGAAAATCATCCTAACGATGGGGGTGGTAGCCAAACGGCGTCCCTACCTTGATCAAAGGCCAAATGGAGCAGGCACGAATTCATCCATTTATTTATAAGTTACAGACATGTTACTTAGCAAATAAGTACAACAGACAAAAAGATTTGATCCATCACAGTCAGTCCAAATAAATACACAGTATATAGCATCAACACAGCAATATGGCATACATATATAACATACAAAGGACATAAATTGATCCTTGGCAATGATCTCTAGAAGGAACAGACCTCAAGGTGTAATACTGTAAGGAATGTAGCACAGGCTATAACTCTTAGGCCAGGGGGCGGAAAGAATAGGGCCCTGAGAAGAAACCTGATCAAGTACGCTTTCATAAAAAATAAATAAACGAGCCCTAATCAAAATTTAATGCCATTTTTACAAAGTTCTTGTTTATGTACTTATATACACAAAACAACAGACTATGTGGGAGAACAAGAACATATAATAGCCATTTCTATTTTTTTGGGAACTAAAGGCGGTCACCTTGAAGTACAACAGATAATAATAGCTGAGAACAGAGAGGAGTCCATGAAAAAAAAGATACAAGGTCTTTATAAATGACTAGGATAACCAGTGAGGAAAACCGGGGAAATTATTTGTCTTTACAGATCTAACTCAAAATAGGAAATTTTAGAGCGCCACATGTACTGAAAGTACATAAGAAGAATCATGTAAGTCCATATTTTAGACATTACTCAGTAGCACATCATTTATTTTCGACTACATGGGCCATTGTGCCAGTTCCTTACTTGCCGATTGGAGAGTGCACTCGTTCGAGTATCCAAAGTCAACCGACAAACATGTAATTCGCAGTGAGCAAAGTGCCTTGTTAAAACATGATCAGAAACAGAAAGTATACATGTTTGATCTGCTGCACTGTTTGACGATTCACACCGGAGTATATATATATATACATATATATATATATATATATATATATATATATATATATATATATATATATATATATATATATATATATATATATATATAGAATATATCCTATCTGATTCGGCGTAAGCACTATGGGATACTGACTCACGAGTTTCGGTTTCGTTTCCAGTTGTTCATATCATTTATTCTAATCACACTATTTGTATTGTTCGCAACACGATTAAATCAAAATAATGATGATAACAAACCTACACACTGTTTCGTGTTAGCTTACTAACTCTTAACTTCCTCACATGTAAGAATTTATGAAATGGAGATCACGTTGTTTGTTATATTTAAACATTAGCTATCGCTGATTCATATTTACACAGCCTTATTTGATAATTTGTACTTTCAACTTCCTTATAAGTCAATGAAGATTGTTAATACAGCGCATAGTAAGGGCTAATAATCTCAACTTCTCAACACAGCAATATAAAATACAAACACTTGCACTGTCGCTGATAATTGGTGAAAAAAGGTCAATAATACGGAAATGCATTGTAAGACAAGAAAGAAAAATAACAGAGCTTACTATAAGGCTTAAATCCACGATCATCAAAATTGTAGCGAAGCTAACGAAACGAAATCACCTTAACAATTAATAAACTAAATACGTAGCAGGGATATAACAGTTTACGTGTTGTATATGTGGTGACTAAGCACGTACCGGAGATATAACAGCTTCGGTGTAGTATATGTGGTAACTAAATACGTAACAGGGATATAACAGCTTCGGTGTAGTATATGTAATAACCAAACACGTACCAGATATATAACAGCTTCCGTTTTGTATATGTGGTAACTAAAATACGTACCAGCGTTATAACAGCTTCGGTATTGTATATGAGGTAAACTAAATACGCACCAGAGATATAACAGCTTCGGTGTTCTATATGTGGTAACTAAACACCTACCAGAGACATAACAGCTTCGGTGTTGTATATGTGGCAGCTAACAACGTACCAGAGATATAACAGTTTTGGAGTATTAAATGTGGTAACTAAATACGTACCAGAGATATAAGAGCATCGGTGTTGTATATGTGGCAACTAAATACCAGAGGTATATCAGCTTCGGTGTTGTATATGTGGTAAGTAAAATACGTACCAGCCATTTAACAGCTTTGGTGTTGTATATGTGGTAACGAAATACGTACCAGAGATATAACAGCTTCGGTGTTGTATATGTGGTAACTAAATATGTACCAGGGATATAACACCTTCTGTATTGTATATGTGGTAACTAAATACGTACCGGAGATATAACAGCTTCGGTGTTGTATATTTGGTAACTAAATACGTACCGGAGATATAACAGCTTCGGTGTTGTATATTTGGTAACTAAATACGCACCAGAGATATAATAGCTTTGGTGTTGTATATGTGGTAACTAAATACGTACCAGAGATAAAATAGCTTCGGTGTTATATATGTGATAACTAAATACATACCAGAGATATAACAGTTTTAGTGTTGTATATGTGGTAACTTAATACGTACCAGGGATATAACAGCTTTGATAGTAGTAAAGGGAGATGATATACGGACAATGGACAAATACATTACGGGAGTAGTAGACTAAGAGGCAGATCCTAAACCAAACCTTAGATTTATTTCATATTAAACAATGAAATATTATATCTAATGTATCATTATAATTCAATAAGACATGTTGGATTTGATCTAAGAAACAGATTTTGTAAGGGATTTGATTCAATAAAATCAGCCTCATGCTATACTGGCATAAAACCTAAAATAATAAGCGACTGTATTAAAAAAGTTGGATATCATATGGGTCAGTATGGTTATTCGCAACTGAAAATGACGAACGAATAAGAGGTTGGTCAGATGATTTAATGACATGTATTGACAATATGGTTGATATTTTATTTGATAATGATATTTCTAAAGCTAAAGGTCCAAAATAAACATCCACTGTTGTAACCATGTTTTATGATAATCTTTTTCGTACCTGCTGACTCTCATTGGTAAGATATCTGTTAACATACTGTCAATGATACGAAACTCGCGTATTAAATCATCCATATCATATTTTACACCTCGCAAATAAGATCGTATTTAATCAAGTAATTTTTTGTAAGTGATATTTGCTGTTTTACAAGAATTCATTTTGGTTTCAAGTTTAGGTTCAATTTTTTTTACAAGTGTTGAAAGAGAGACACCGACACCAGATATTATTAACAAAAACGGATTTAATAATGTTCCACTTGAGATTATACCAGAGCTGGTCATTAACAATGGGAAATATAATATTACTCGAAGTATTCTACGGTAGTATTTATAACATTCTTTTACACACCAAAGGTTTTTATGATAAAATCTATGATATTGTACTAGTGCGTCAACATCTTGTTTTGGAATTTCTTCTGAAATGTGGTTGAAATCGATGATATCATTTTCATTATACAATATTTTATACAAAGGCAAAAGTTCTGGCACCAGCAATCGAATCAAGAAACTCACGGAAAATATCATTTCTAGGATCAGCTATAAAAATTCTGTATTTGTCATAAACATCTGACGAAGTATCCTTATATCGTTCATCTGTTAGTACCTCATTTTTCTTTAACCAAGCGTATGAGTCAAAAGTAGTTCCTACTTTACGTTCATACAAATCTGTTTCATTTACTAAATTACTGTAATCGCTTTCTGTTTGATCAATATACCCTAATACCAAGCTTACTTGATCTAACGTGTAATTTTTTAAAACAAGATGTTGTCTGATAATTACATATGCGGCCACAAAATTTGCTAGCATTAATTTTTTGAGCGATTATAATTCAATTGTTATCAGACCAATAGCAGAAGCTACTTGTAACATTAGTTTTTCATATGGTTTTGAAAGTATTTTCTCGACTTCATTGTAATAATTTCATAATAACAATTGTTTAGAGCGCTGGATTGATGGAAATGAAATATCATCTTCTTCATCTATATCAAAATATGAATCAGTCTTTGCTACTAAATCTGTTTGGCTGACTTTATCTAAAAACGTTTCTTGCTCAATATCATTAAGATCACTAATTTCATCGTCAAAATTTTTGATTATATTTATAGATCTGTCAATAATAATCGGATTAAATTCTGGTCTTTTACGTATCATTGGCAAAATTGCATTTGAGTATGCCTCAAAAATTAACTCAGTGTCTGGTGTCATAGTATCGATTTTAATTAGGGTTTCTTTGTCGTGGTAGTACATACCGAGATACGTAAAAATTTCTCGTTTTAAGAAACTATTGTATAACTTTTTGTTTCTTTTTATTCTTATTATGTTAGATTCCATAAATCTTTTGAGACCATCATGACTATCTTCTACAAATTTTTTATATTTTCTCTTTCACCGTAAGCTCGTTGTTTTATTAAGTTCGATTTTATTATCAAATCCAAATTTCCAGGATCAAGCTCGAGCAATATTTTTTAAAATATAATTTCAACTTGTTTAAGTTCTTCTAGACAATCATCAGGATAACAGTATCTACTTATCACTTCAAAATTTTCTATTCCTTCTTTTAGCTGTGGTCCCCGCATATACATAACACGAACAAATTTTTTTTCTTCCTCTGACAATGGAGAATTTATCATTGGAATTGAATAATTTTTTTCTGTTATTTATCGCACGTGCCGCTAGTGAATCATCTCCAACCTTTTTGGTTGGGTTAAAAATATTATCATAAAATTCTGTCGCAAGGTCTGTAAACCATTGTGTTGTCATTATTTTATAGCATTAGATTAAATTTGTTCACAATGATCACATCTGATCATCAAGTGTGTATATTTGAAATGATGTTAGTCCTGGGAATGGATGTTCAGCAGCAAAAAACATTAACTCGAAAATATAAGTACTTGTTGACAATATTTTCTGTCGGGATTATAAAATATTGTGTTTTGTAATATACGTATTTACTGCACTATATAATGTTGTCCAGTCGATATCATTGTTTGATTCTTCCAACTGCCAATTCTAAATTCGACCAACACTAGAGTTTAAAAGGCCCCGCAAATGAAATTGCCAACTGCAACTGCAGTAGGACATTTAATTTGAATCCAAAAATGTTCAACTTCTCCGTTGGTCGTCCACTCATGTCTATCAGAGAAAGCGTAATAAGGATAATTTTCAGGATAATATGCTGATGCACTTACCTCAAACCCGGCTCGGTTATCACTTTCTCTGTAAAGTGTTGGAATATATCCAACATTTTTTTTAGTTCGTTTTATACCACTAGACAGACTATCAACATACGCTTTATTTGTCAGATCATTATAGTTAACTGGAACATATGTCGTAGTTATTTTTTTGTCTCTCATGTTTATGTTGCGTGTCACTGGTCCACCAGATTTCTTAAAAGATGGGGTAAGTTCTTCCTTTAACTGAGCATAACTAAAAGCATCAGCATCGGCTTGTGGTGAGGTTGTTGGCAGTCCAGTTATTTTTGAGTAAATTCTCATCGCAAGGTTACCTGTCATTGTGACACCGGTTTTGTTAAGTTTATTGTCATCAACAGATTTTAGTTGTGTATAACTTACAGCTTGTGTTTGATTTAAGTTTTCTGGTGGATATGCAGTCTCTAAATTTATAATTGTTTTTACTCGACATGTTAATATTACCTATAACCATTCCGCCGATTTTATCAAGTTTGTTATCATCCACATACCTCAACTGTGAATAACTTACCGCTTGTGTATAATTTAAGTTTGCTGGCGGATACCTGGTCTCCAAATTTTTTTATTTTTCTGACATATCTAAGTTACCGCTTAAAGTTCCGCTTGTCAGTGACAACTTATTATCGTCGACGGATTTTAGTTGTGTATAACTCACCGCTTGAATTTGATTTAAGTTTGCTGGTGGATATCCAGTCTCTAAATTTATAAATTTTTTTCCTGACATATCTAAGTTGCCGCTTAAAGTTCCGCCAGATTTATCTAGTTTATTACCGTCGACGGATTTTAGTTGTGCATAACTAACAGCTTGTGTATTAACAACATTTATTGGCGGATAATCTGTTTCTAAATCTATTACTCGCTGATTTGACATGGACAGGTTTCCTATCATTTTATCACCAGTTTTTGTTTTTAAATATCCGGATAAATCAACAGTTCCGTTTGTTATTGTACTTACAGCCGATGAATCTCCTAATGTTGTTCCAAATTTTGTATAATAGCTCATTATTTATTTAATATAACATAAAATTGTTAACATTAGTTAGTTTAATATAACATAACAAATATGAAAAACAATGGCAAAATCGTCGATATTAAATTTTGATACAGAACGGCTGGTGAAACATAAACATAACAATGAACTTCCAGATTGTCATTATCTTATTGTTGGACGAACTGGATCGGGAAAAACAAATTTGCTTATGAATTTACTGCTGGGCGATAATTTTAACTACGATCGAGTTTATATTTATACAATTAATCCACAGCAAGATAAGTACGAGCTACTTAACGAATATAATAACAAACTTCGTGATGATCTTGATGCTGGTGAAGATTTTTTTATTATCAAACAACCAGAAGAACTTGCTCCAGTTAATCAACTTGATTCGTCCGAACATAAGATAGTAGTTTTTGACGATATTCCGTTAAATAATGAAGAGATGAATAAAATAAGATCATATTTTTCACTGTCGCGTAATAAGAAATGTAATTCTGTTTATTTAGCTCAAGGTTTTAATAATGTTGACAGATTTATTCGGCGAAATACTGGTTGTTTTATACTATTTCCGGGACTGGACAATGTTGACGTTAGAAATATTGCAAACGAACAATGTGGTGACGTAACAAAAGATAAATTTATTGAATTATATCATAAAGCTACAGCGGATAACTATAACGTTTTCTTATTTGATAAACTAGCACATAATCAAACTAAAATGTTTCGTTGTTGTATTGAAAATTATCTGCAGTAAGTTTATATAATAATTATGGACAAACGAGCAAAATACAGAAAACATATAGAAGATCTAAAAAAACTTGCTCAATCTCAAGCAGCATTTAAGCAGCGAGTACAACAACTACGACGTGGACAGATAGTTGCCGCAGAAGCAGCAGCGACAGTTCTCAAACCAGTTACTGGGGCACTACCTGGAAAACAACCTGAAACTAAGCCGCTGTCAGAAGAAGAACTTAAGCGACTACAGGAAAAAGGTTTAGTTGGTATTTTTAAAGAACAACAAGAAGCAGCTTCTGCAAAAAATATAGGTAGATCTGACGAGGAAAACAAAAAGATTAGCTGAAGAACTTTCAGCACATATTCTTAATCCTGTTGCTAGACAAGCTGAAATAGATCGTCTGATCAATAATCCACTTGAACTTGAACCAAAAAAATTAGCAAGTTCAACAGTTGGGCCGATTAGGAGGAAGTTGGAAGATATGAAAAAAAAAACTGAAGAACCAAAAGAAAAGAGTTGGTATGAGGAACAAAAAGCTAGAAGAGAATTTCTTAGAAAAGAGAAAGAAATCACAGAAAGAGAAAGATTCAATGATGATCGGATAAAGATGAATGATAAAATAAAAGATTATGAATATAAATCTTTTGACGAAAATATGGTTTTAAAAATCTTAGATTACATAATATTCAAAAAGATGATTTCGACGCTGATGAAAATATTAGAAAACTAACAGAAATAATACAAGAAAATGAAAAACATGCTCGTGACGTAGTATCAGATAATGAAAGATACAAAGAAAGTATTAAATTATATCGACACTTAATTATTGGTGGACTTTATAAGCGAGTTATTATTAATATAAACAAATGACATACAACATAATGATAACCTTAGTAGTATAACTACTGAAGCAAAATATTTAGATGAGGAAGAATAGATTATACTGAAAAACTGTTAGCGGAACGTAGTTTAATGAGAGAAGCAGATCTAAAAAGATCACTCGAAGAGGATGAAAAGTATCGGGAAAGTATGAAAAAAGTAGTTAAACAAGAAATAGTAGCAACAGAATATTTGGATTTTATGAACGATTATGATATTTCTGATGTTGATAATGTTAATAAATGGAGCGAAGATAAATATAATGATCTTATTAAAAAATTAGATTATATTAGAAAAGATGCAGAAGCTTACGCTAAAATTGATACAGCTGCAATAGAATATATTAGGGAATTTTCTGAAAAAGCTAGAAATGGTGTTATTGCTAGTGTTTTTAAAAATGCCGCAGAAAATTTAGAGGTGGGAAACCTCAGAAAGAAGGATGGAATTTTAAAATGTTGTTTGATCATTTTGATAAACGTCGCTTAGAGAGAGCTGAAAAATCTATAAGTAAAAAAAACTGGGACAGGTGTAAAAATATATACATCAACTGCCGAAATGATTGGCAGATTAATGCTGCTGATATCATCAAAGGAAGCTGGAAATGTTGACGCTGAAATTGACAATGAAATTATTGACATACTTGATCATTTAAGATCGGAAAATTAATTTATTAACATCTGCTTAATATGAAACTTTACACGGCGACTTAATTTTGTAAATGTTAATTTTATAAAATATAATAAATAACAATGTCAACAACATTATTATTAGACTCTAGTACGGCCGCGGCAGCTAACGCGAAAGATAGCGCAAATTCTTCAGTAAATTATATTCCACCGGTACAACTTGATACTGAAAAACAGTATGAAATTGGACTAATTTCCTGTACATGTGGCATTCCATGGGTAACGTGAAAACTGGTGTCAATGATGAATTTAAGTTTAATAATGGCTCTAGTTGGTTACTTAAAATTCCGCAAGGAGCCTACAACATAACTGATTTAAATAAGACGATACGCGAATTAATAACATATGTAAATACAGGAGTTGCTGACAATTTTGAACTAACACCAAATTATGATACTTTACGCGCCAGAATAACATTAAAAAATAATTTTGAAGTAGATTTTTCATCAGCAAAAAGCATAGCGTCGATGATTGGATTTACTCACAGGAACTATGGATCAACCACAGAACAAACTATAACGTATGATGGTGATTTGCCGGTAAATATAACCGACGTAAACACAATATTACTAAATTGCTCCATTGCCTCTGGATCTTACTCAGCTCAGGGTAGTAAAGGACAAACGACATATAATTTCTCACCAGATGTTCCACCGGGATCGCTCATGCAAATTATTTCGCGGCAAGTTATTTATTATCCGCTAAATGTTGAAAATCAAATAACAGCAATAAATATGCAGTTGACAGATCAATCTGGACGACAGCTGGATCTGAATAACGAGGTTGTTACTTACTATTTACACTTACGCGTTGCGTAGGCGCGCAGAATCGACGTCGGTTTTATGCAACCTCAGATATAATGAAACAAAAACAAATTTACCGAAGAAAAATTATTGGTGGATTTTTGGGAAATATATTTACTAAAATTATTGAAAATGTTCCGGGAATAGCGCATAAAGTTGCACCAGTTGCACTAGACACATCAAAAGCTTTTGCAACTGGCGCCGCATCTGCTGCTGAAACTGCGGTGGGACAAAAAATAGCTGATAAAATTAATGGCAATCCACAAAGTGGATCACCACCAACAATCAAACAAGTTATGTCAGAAATCGCTCCAACAAAAGAAACTCAACGTGCTATGATAACAAGAATGAAAAAATTTTATCACCAAAGGGCGATCAGATTATACAAACGTTAATATCTAAAGTAACAGCGCCGCAATAAAATTGTTACCGTTAGAAAATTGTTATCGTTAGAAAATTGTTATCGCTAGAAAATCATGAATAAAAACTTTATAATCTAATAAATAATAAATGTCTGTCAAAAATTATCTCGATTTAACAGAAACTTATGACAACGACAACACCGTAACAGAATTTGAATATATTGAGTATCTCGACGAAAATTCTAATGAGCCAAATAAAGCTGGTGTTAGTACATTTAATACCCGAGACGAAGATGTATTTTTATTAGGTCACAAGGCAATGTTGGAAGTTTGCGGCCAGATTACGGCAATAGCTAATGTACCTGTTGCAATTGCAGGTGGAACAGAAGTAGCTCTTATAAATGATGGCTGGTGTTTATTTAAAAGAGCCAGATATCAGCTGGCCAATCAAACTCTTGAGGATATGTCAAGTCACCTACAAGTTGCAAGTAGAATCTTAAATATTATTTGGTTTTGCGATGATTACTCCAGATCGACTGCAACTAATATGATGTGGTTTAAAGATACCGAAAGTGGTGGGTCTGGTTTTATGGCATCGTCTGAATTTTCAACCGGAGGTCCACCTCTTTTAGTGGCTGGAGCTAATGCTAATGCAGATGCTGCAACTGTAAGAAATTTTCTTATTGCTAATGCTGCTGCGCTAGGTACTGAAATGTTGAATTTGATTAATAACTCATTTCCTACCGTCAGAAAAAATACACATTACAATGAAGTTTATTCCACAAGAAAGGCACTTTCAGCAGCATCACGTCAAATTACAATGATGTTACCGTTAAGTACAGTATTTGGCTTTTGTCGCGACTTCAATAAAGTATTTCGTGGAGTTAAACATACTCTTATTTTAGATCGATCAGAACAGAACGACTGTTTTTTTTTTTTCGGGCTGACGTACAGTTTATAATAAATAAACCTGCGCTGTGGATGCCACGAATAAAACCATCAATCAATAAAATGTCAGAAATAAATAATACACTTGATAAACTCTCAAGCAGAATTAATTTCCAGCAACATAAAATATATCAAACAGCTGTTCCAAACCACCGACTACACATGGCGAATTACAACAACATCAAGTGAACAACTGCCGAGGCAATTATTTATTGTATTTCAACGTCAAGCGCGACGTGGTAACCAACAACAAAATAACGCAATATTTGATAATGCCGATGTTAGACGAATGCACGCAAGACTAAATTCAAAGCAATATCTAGAAAGAGCAATAGAATGTAATTTTGCAGATGACGCTAATAAAAATGTTACTAGACCTTACATGTATCTACTCGACGCAGTGCAAAAATATCAGGATGTTGGAGACGGATCTTAGATATCAGTAGAGAAAATTCGCACACTTTATCCGATATTTTATTTTGATGTTAGTAAACATAGCGAGCGAGCTGTCGACAGCACAGCTGATATTGAAATTACTTGGACATTAGGAGCAGTTCCAGTAGCGCAGTTGTACGTGTACGCGTTAGTGATCAGCGACAGATTTATTACGATTGATTCTGTTGGAGGCAAAATGACAGTACAAGTTTAATCTGTAACTTTAATATAAGATGACAAAATATATTGTAAAAGAAATATATTTAACTGATGGTCAAGTTAAAAAATTAGCAGCTACTGTTGCAAAGCAGAGGCAGGCATCATTAAAATCAACCCTGACATTTCCAAGGGTACTTTAACAAAATTAATGTTAACTAAAAAACAAATAAATAGGTATAACCACGGAAAACCTTTTGTTTTAAATTTAAGTGCCACTCAAATAACAGCAATGTCAAAACAAGGTTGTTTCTTTGGTCCGGCATTATCAGTAATAGCCAGAACGTTATTACCTATAATGTTGCCGGTGTTAGGTACATTAGGACTAGCAGCAGCGTCTGGAGCAATATCTGGCGCAACGAAAAAAGCAGTTGAGGGCAGTGGTATAAAGAAACTTTCAGTTTAATTTTATGTGACTGATAAATACAATGCCACGACGAAGAAAAACAACAACGAAAAAAAGACATCGCGACGTCGAAGAACAACCAAAGGAGGATTTTTTCCAATAGCTCCACTTTTAGCGCACTAGCGGGAAGTCTACTGCCAAATCTGCTGGGAATAGGACGAGGACTAACATTACCTGGAACAAGGCCACGCTAAGTAACTCTGATATACTTGATAAGCTAAATCAAGTAAAAAAATTTCCACGGAGTTTATTCCAAAGATGTACGCTGGGGGATCGTGTGTGATAAATATACAAAATTTCAATGACGGATCTGGCACACATTGGGTAGCAGTTTATAATAACAATTATTTTGACTCGTGTGGACTTCCTCCAAGTGACGCAATAAAAATAATATATGTCCAGATATAAAATAATTAATTACTCGTCCAATCAACTTTAACCTATTAGAACATCAGCTTGTTGATATTATTGCGTGATGTTTATAAAACAGATGTCTAAATCCCCTGACAACGTCAGGAGATCGGATTCCAATTATTTAAAATTTATTTTACAGTTTGACAAGCATCCTTCTCACGCTAATGATGAGATTGCACAAATTATAAATAATTTTGCCAATTTTATCTAAATTACAAATATAACAATGTCAACATATTGTCTCAAATGTAAAACTAAAACAGAAAATATCAATGAAAGAACAGAAAAAACAAAGAACAGCAGGATGATGCTGAAAAGTCTTTGCGCAATTTGTGGAAAAAGAAAAAGTATGTTTTTGAGGAAATTGTCTGGAGCTGGATGTACTGACGTTGTCAGGGACGTTATTTTAGTAGACGATTGAAAACAAATATTATTATAAATCTGAAAACAATTATTGTTATAAATCTGAAAACAAAAATTATTATAAATCTGAAAACAATTATTGTTATAAATCTGAAAACAAATATTATTATAAATCTGAAAATATATAATGATATGCAAGTGCGATTCTGACAGAGATTTGTGTCTCGAGCAAAATAAAATTGTCACATACTGTCAATAATGTAACAACAGAGAAATAATTGGAACAGGTATAGACATACATGAAGTAATTGGCAAATTGCCGAAACCAAAAGGCGGTTGGACATTGCCAGACCATAAATATACTGGACCTTATAATCCTCTTGATAAACAACTTGATGAAAACGATAATCCGCTGCCAGGACAAGAGCCTTATAATCAAGTTGATGCGATAGCCATGTGCCACGATATTTGTTATCGTGATACAGAACGTCCTGATAACGTTCGTGTAGAAAATTAAAAATCAGACTGTGATAAGGTAATGTTGGACGAACTTCGTGATATGAAACCGATAAATATGCGAGAAAGGGTTGACCGAAAGTTGGTGCAGGGTTTTATTGGAGCAAACTATAAGCTCGGGCTTGGAAAGCCTCGTCTCGAAAAGGAATTGTATGATGATGTAGCAGCTGAATTACACAAATTTAAAAAAAAAGTTTCCGCGACGTAAAGTTGTCCCAAATGCCGTTGACGATATCTGGGCGATAGATTTAGTAGATGTGTCAAATCTAGCTGAATTTAACGATAACAGAAGATATCTTTTTAATGTCATAGATATTTTTAGTAAATATGCTTTTAGTGTGCCAGTTTCAGACAAGACAATAACGTCAATAACTGATGAGCTAAAACAAATAATAACAACTGCAGAAAGAAAACCAAATAGAATCTGGACTGATCACGGAGCAGAAATTTTTGATAAAAAGTTGAAGCAGTTTTTGCTCCAAAATAACATCAAAAAATATGTTACAGGAAACGAAGGTAAAAGCGTTGTCGTCGAGCGATTTAATCGTACACTAAACGAAAAAATTCATAAGTATTTATCAGCTAAAAATACAAATAAATATATTGATAATTTACAAAACATTGTTGACGAATACAATAACACGAAACACCGAACCACTAAAATGTCGCCAGATGACGCAATTAAAAATCCGATATTGGCGAACTAAAACATGTCCCGCAGATATAAATTTAAAGTTGGTGATCGAGTTACAATTTCTTTAACGAAAAAAACATTTTGAAAAGGATTTACTCCGAACTGGAGCGAAGAAGTATGTGTTGTTGATAAAGTACTTTTAACAATACCTGTAACATACGCGCTAAAAGACTTATTATGTGAACCTATAACTGGTAGTTTTTACGAGCAGGAACTTCAGAAAACTTCCCAAGACGTATTTGTTATTGAAAAAGTTATCCGAAAGCGCGGTGATAAAAGTCTCGTCAAGTGGAGGGGATGTAATGATAAATTTTGATAGCTGGGTGCCAACTAAGTCGATACAGTAATGTTATTGTAAATTTGTTCGTACTTTACAAGTACAGATTTACATTTGATAGTTTTACATAACGAAATTAAATGTAATTTTCTTGTATTATCAACTGGCATTAAATTAAATATTTTAACAAAAATAAAATCATATTTCATATTTTTTTGATAGCCAGTTATTTTTATATTTAAAGAAAGTTTGATAAGCTGCCAAACTATTTGTTGCACGGTAACTGTAAAATTAAATTTTATTATTCTTTTAGCAATGTGATACTTAAAATTATATCGTCCAGTTGTCGGTCTGCTGTAATTTTTTCTGTCAGCGACAGCAACCACTTGATCGTCGGACTCGTTGTTGTACAAAATATCTTCTTCGCTATAGCTAGGAAATTTATCTGCGACTGGTAAATTTATTTGTAATTTTGTGGTGATTGTATCTCCCGCGTATATATCAGCAAGTCATTTCATTAAATCCATATTATAATATACTTTTATCTAATTTATAATAATAATGACCAACGAAACAAAATCTACTGAAGAAAAATATCATCAAAAAGTTAATATACTAAATTATAGAGAATTAGCTGAAGCAGTTAGAAAATGTCTGTCGGTTATAGTGCTTATTCCGTTGACGTTATTTTAATGACAACGGCAGAAAAAAATAAACTTAATGAAAGTTCATTTATAACATTAAACTTTGATAAAGATGATATTCTTATGTTTTGTCATAATTATCTTACAAAGACCGAGCTAAGAAATATAATTAATCATCATTTTTTAAAACTAAATCTATCAAATGTCAATATTGACGTTGATGTTTTGTATATATTATCTGCAATAACTTTTACTGCACGAGAATTAATTTCATGATATTTTGCGGCAGCTGATATTGATTTAAATTTCATTTTTCTCCAGTTTCTAAATTTGTTGAAACAATTGGTCTTTTAGGATTTTTAAAATTATTACCACCACCTATACCACGTTTAGTATTTTCCTTTTGTGTAACTAAATCTAAATTTTCTAAACGATTGTCGGTTTTAATTTTGTTAATGTGACTATAGCTAAATTATTTGGAATAGCGCCATTAAATGTTTCGTACACAAAACGATGGGCTTTATAACAAACCTGGTCAGTCTTAGTTTTACGTACCATTACATTCAAATATCCAGTGTTTTGCATAAAACCAACAACTTTTTTATTTTTTCTATGCCGGATAATTGCGCGATCCTTAGCTTCGTATAGATCAAATACTTTATGAGGTTGAAACTCATTTTGTGAAGCTAAATTCTCAATATTATCATCAGTAATCGAATTATTTACTCGACAGACTCTCTGTCCTTCTGGAATGTCCTCGCAAAACAAACTATAAATAAAATCTTTTCTGAACATTTCGGTGATATCTGTATCATCTCCTTTTACTGAAATTGTCATACCAGCCGGAGTTGGTTTTCCTACAGATTTCTTAGAGTTTATGTTAATAACTGAACCAAGTACATTTGCAGCATATAAGTTGTACTTTGGGTGAACATAATAAGTTTCTTGCTCTTCTGCTGTCATTCTGATATATCTCAAAATTTCTGTCATTATACTATAGGGATTTTATATCTCTAATTGATTTTTTACGTAACGTTTAATTAAATATAAAAATACTATATATAATGTTACAATTGCGCGATATTGCTAAAAAGAGCATTATCAAAGCAGAAAAAATTGCTAGTGCATTCTCAGGATACGACAACAGTTACAAATTTGATGATCAAAATGTTTTAGTAAATTTTAACTCTACAAATTTATATCATCTTTTGCAACCTGTTGTATCTAAAGAACTTACAGCTCACAAAATTATCAAGCTAATAGTTCAGTATCATATAATTTTCTCAAAGTTACATGCAATCGAAAAAGATATATTTGATATAATTTTTGAAAATACAAGTTTCGACAGCGAAATTTCAGAACCATATCTAACAGCTAAATCACGAAAAATATTAACTGGAACAAATATTGCCATAGTCGCCGCGGAAATACACCAAGAAATAAATACAAAATTGGAGGAATTTACTTCATCTGGGTCAGGTTGGAAATTTGAAATGATAAAGGAAGTTTTAATTCATACAGCAAAATATAACGTACTTCGAGGTAGTTCTTACGTTGATCTTCCAAAAAAAATTAAAAACAAAAAATGCTGTATAAATGTCAAAAACAACGACGATCAATGTTTTCGTTGGTCAATTGTGTCGGAGAGACATCCACAGAGTGACCACAGTGACCGAATTGAAAAGTATTTGCCATACAAAGACGAACTAGATTTTAACGGAATAACTTTTCCAGTGGCAGAAAATCAGATACCAAAGTTTGAAAAACATAACAATGTTTCGGTAAATGTTTTCGGACCAGATGAGCGAGAAAATGTTTACCCAAGATATATTTCAGAGACTGCTACACAAAAGACACTACATTTATTATTTTATAAAGGACATTATGTTTGGATAAAAAAACTTTAACGGTTTAGTTGGCGGACAGTATACTAAAAATAAAAAAAAAAGAAATATTTCTGTTATAGATGTTTGCAGGGTTTTTCTAAGAATGAGAAACTACAGGAACATATTAAATACTGTATCAACGTTCAAAGAATAACTATGCCCGGCGAAAAAGAAAAAGTCTTAAAATTTAAAAATTATGTTCATAAGCTAAATATACCTTTCGTTATTTATGCGAATTTCGAGTGTTTACTCGTTCCAGTGGCTGGCGCTGAAAATAATCCTAATAAATCAAGTACAAGAAAAGTACAGCAACATGTTCCTTGCGGAGTAGCTTATAAAGTAGTTTGTTGCGTCGACGATAAGTTTTCATGTCCAATAAAGTTACATAGATGTAAAGATAGTGAATCTGAAAGTCCGGCGGTTTGGTTATTAAAAAATCTGATAGATGATGTTAATAAAATTTCAAACAAATTATTTAAGACAGCTCCAATGAAAATAACGTCTAAACAACAACTTGAATTTGATGAAGCAGTTAATAGTCATATTTGCGAAAAATCTTTAGTAGACTCCAACGGAGTCCGTGATAAAGTGCTCGATCACTGTCATCTGACCGGTCAGTATCCAGCTCATAATAATTGTAATTTAAAATTTCATGCACCAAAGCTTATACCTGTCGTTTTACATAACTTTCGTGGCTATGATAGTCATATCATTGTAGAAGCTTTTGGCAATGAGGAAATTAAATCTAAGCTAAAACTAAATAATAAGATAAAATGTATTCCAAATAATTTTGAAAAGTATATGTCAGTTACTCTCGGAAAATTACGTTTCATTGATAGTCTGCAATTTATGGCAGCATCATTAGATGAACTTGTAAAAGGTTGTAGCACTTTTAATAATCTGCAAAGTTGCTTTGGTGAAAACTATGTCGATCTGACAAAAAAAGGTATCTTTCCGTATGAGTATATCGACGACTGGAGCAGATTTGATGAAACTTCTCTGCCTAACAAAGACAAATTTTACTCGCAGCTAAAAGGTGATGATGTCTCAGACGATGAATACAAATATGTACAAAATATTTGGAATAAATTTAGTTGTAAAACATTTGGTGATTATCATGATATATATTTGAAAACAGATGTTTTATTACTAGCAGATGTTTTTGAAAGTTTTCGTCGAGTAAGCTACAACAATTACGGACTAAATCCTCGTTGGTATTATTCTGCTCCTGGGCTGTCGTGGTACGCTCTACTAAAAAGAAGCAAAATATAATTAGATCTCTTAACAGACGTCGATATGTTTAATTTTATTGAAAAAGGTATCAGAGGCGGAATTAGTGTTATAACAAAAAAATATCCAGTAGCTAATAATAAATATCTAAAAACTTATGATAAAAATCTCCCGTCGAGTTAAATTATTTATCTAGATTGCGTCAATTTGTAAGGGTATGCAATGTCATAGCCAATGCCGTGCGGTGGATTTCATTAGATATCTCCAGATCAATTTCGTAAAGAAATTGAAAAAGATTTACCCAGAAAAATCATTAATGATTTTTCCGATCTGAGTTATTTTGTTGAAATTGATCTAGATTATCCTAGTTCGTTTCATGATCTACACAACGACTACCCATTTTGTACAGAGTCGATGATGATAGATTACAGCTTACTATCACCCGAGCAACGAGCCATGACAACAGCAAAAAATTCGATCGTTAATAAGTTAGTTCCAAATTTGCTAAATAAAAAAATTACGTGATACATTACAAAAATTTGAAAACAAGCAGTAGATGCTGGACTAATTCTGAGAAAAGTCCATCGCGTACTAAAATTTAATCAGTCGAGGTGGATGTCAAATTATATTAACTTAAATACCAAACGTCGTGCTGTGGCTAAGACCGACTTTGAGAAAAACTTTTTTAAGTTAATGAATAACTCAGTTTTTGGAAAGATAATGGAAACTATTCGAAAGCAAGTTTCTATCGAAATTGTAAATGATATAAATCGCAGAAATAAATTAGTTAACGATGATGGTTTTGTCAGCATGAAAATATTTAATGAAAATCTTGTTGCAATACAAAGACGAAAGACAAATTTAAAGTTAAATAAACCGATTTATGTTGGTGCAGCTGTACTTGATATATCAAAGTGGCTAATGTACGACTTTCACTATAATTTTACTAAAAAGCAGTGGCCAGAATCAGAGTTGTTATTTACTGATACAGATTCGCTAGTTTATAATATAAAATGCAAAGATGTCTATGAAGATATTTAGAAACACAGTGACTTATTTGATTTATCTGATTATCCGACTAGTTGTGGATTTAACGATAATACGAATAAAAAAGTTATTGGTAAATTTAAGGACGAATTTATGTTTGTGCCGGTGAGAGAGTTTGTTGGATTAAGGAGTAAGATGTATGCTGTTATATTAGATGAAAATAAACTGACAAATTAAGCGAAAGGAATTCCTCGAGGATATGAGAAAAAGATGATGAATTTTGACGATTTTAAATCAGCACTAAATAATAATGTCAGTTTTATTAAGACAAATGTCATTAGAACGAATCTTCATAAGCTTGAAACTGATACGATTATTAAACTTAGCAATTTTGATTATTAAAGATATTGCAAAAATGAAATTAATACTTTAGCACTTGGGCATTATAGAAGGGAGATAATACCGTTCCAGCTTGTTCTGGATTGTGGAATATAGATTGGTACGAACGCACTGTATATTTTCAGACTGTCTGTAATAAAGCGCAGCTGATGATTTCCAGGTTTATTAGTGACTTCGTTTTGTCTGTTAAGTGATTTCCAGGTGTATTAGTCTGTCTGTCTGTTTCTAAAGCCGTACTGAAACGGAATTCCCTGAATCTTTACAGGTTTAGTAAAAACCCACCTATTGATTTTCAGACTGCAGTCTCCTGCCTATAATATACACAGCCGCACAGCCGCTTCGTTTGTCTGTATAAATAGACGGCAATGTACACAGGCGCTTCGTTTTTCTGTATAAATAGACGGTAATATATTTTAGGTTTCGTTTTTCTGTACAAATGTAGGATTTCAGATTAACGTTTTTCAGAATCATAAAAATGAAATGCTATTCACAATCAGGTAACTGGTAAGTATATAGCAATTTCTGAAACATATATATGTAATCGGATTTCATAGCTCAGTGCAGGAATGGTGAATTCTCGTACTGAAGGTCTGTGGTTCGATTCCCATCACTGGCATATGTCGGTGGGTATGGTTCTGGATTACCAAAAAATTATTTTAATTGGGGGTGCGAACCCCAACAGAAAAAAATACACTCTCCCACCATGTAACCACGTGGTGGGTGTACTTTTGCACTCAACTCGGGGTTATCATGGGGAGAGTGTACAAAATCTGTTGGACGTAGGTAAATCCCCTGTTTATGTATGTGCTGTCATAATCATATAATCATAATCATATGTATATAATCATATAATCATAATCATATGTATATATCACATAATCATAATCATATGTATATAATCATATAATCATAATCATATGTATATAATCATAATCATACTATGTGTTGTGCCGTCATAATCATAATCATATGATGTATATAATCATAATCATATGTATCTAATCATATAATCATAATCATATGTATATAATCATAATCATATGCATATAATCATAATCATATGTATATAATCATATAATCATAATCATATGTGTATAATCATAATCATATGTATATAATCATAATCATATGTATATAATCATAAGCATACAATGTGTTTACTATTATTTTTATTTAAAATAAATATTTATTATATAATGAACTACAAAAACATTAATTATATTATTTCTGCTATTGAGAAATTTAAACATGACGGAATAAAGATATCTGACCAACCATCATTTTCAGTTGCGAATAACCATACTGACCCATTTGATATCCAACTTTTTTAATACAGTCACTTATTATTTTAGGTTTTATGCCAGTATAGCATGAGGCTGATTTTATTGAATCAAATCTCTTACAAAATCTGTTTGTTAGATCAAATCCAACATGTCTTATTGGATTATAATGATACATTAAATATAATATTTCATTGTTTAATATGAAATAAATCTAAGGTTTGGTTTAGGATCTGCCTCTTAGTCTACTACTATGGAACCCTAATATGGAATATACGGACAAGATTTATACGGACAAATGGCACACCCTGGGGCAATATAAGGACAAGACTGATACAGATAGAGATTAAAGGTTGGGCCTTTATACGGACAATAGGAATGGATGACGTCACGGTACTAGACATAGACATAGACATAGAACACATATAGAACACATATATAGGCATATGTTTTGAATTAATATCTTTTCGAGGCATGAGAAGTGGCCCTGAAAAGGGCCGTTGGATTTTATGTTAACACCATTCCGTTAACATCCAGGACATTGCATAGGTCTTCTTCTTTTCCTCAAATTCCTCAAACCTTGTCTCAAACTGTGTCTCACTTCTGGTCCATAAATGAGAGTCCGCTTCAGACAGCCTTGTCTTTCCACATAACATCTTCTTGTCCAAACAGTTCCACCGGTGATCCTGACGATGGTCCATTTTGTTTTCACATACATGGGTAAGTCCCTACGGAAAAACAACGATGATACAAAAGTAGAAGATTCAACGTTTGTCCACATCTTTGTGACGAGAACAGGTGAAGGGAGTGAAGTGAACCGCGTTTAGTTATAGTGGAAGAGCGGATCGAAACGGATTGAAATGTTTCACCAATCCAAACACGCGTTACAAAATTCAGTCACTTCGCGGAGTCTGTCTTCCAGTCCAACGAGAGCTACCTGTCACGTCAAATTCCCTATATACGTGCGCTAGCGTCTGTGCGCAGTGAATCGATGCGACATTGTTGTTTTTGAAACATGACTGAAACTAAGAAAACAATGAATTGGGGTGCACCGGCAGCGGCTACCAAAGTCAACACAGGTGTACGTCCAGAAGAGGTTGATTTTAATTGGTATTTAGTCGATTTTCTCTCTTCTTCACATGAATTTGTTCCTGTACCAGTACCTTCGCCACCTTCTCCTTCTTTACCACACGTCGAAGATTTTAAACAGAGACAGAAAGAAGAATTGGAGAAATTTTTACAGCAGCAGAAAGAAGCAGAACAAACTTTTCTCCTGGAACAGCAACAGCGAGAAGAAGAAGCAAGAAGGAAACGACAGGAAGAAGAAGAAACAGCAGAGAAGAAACAAGGTCTAGGAGAGAAGGAAAACAGTGAAACTCAAGCGGTAACGGTACTCTTAGACATTTTGGTAGAGTTAAGGAGTCTGAAACAAATGTATCAGACTTCTTTATTACGGCCGAAGAGAAAAAGACCTTCCCGAGCCAAACAACCTAAACCTGTTGCTACATCTGAGATACCACCCCTAGTGATTTCTACCCAATCTTCGGGAGCAGGTTCAGAAGTAGGCCTTGGCAGTGGCAAAGGCTTCAGACAGATAAAGCTGATTGCTTCCAGTGCCTGAGCTTGTTTTTTGTTAAAAAAGAAAAACACCCAACGGTCCTTTTCAGGGCCACCCACTTCTTTCGAAAAGAGATAGTATTGATTTTGCCAAAATCAAATCAAAACTTAAAAATCCTTTTTTTTTACCCCATTATGTACGTATGTGAGTGCATGAGTGTTGGTCCTTATTCTAAAAATTCAAAACCAAGAGACACTTATGTTTTTCTGTCTGGTCTATTCTGGTACAAATTTTACAATCCAATTCACAACACAACACAACACTTTAAAAAGTTTATAGACTTCTTCTGTGTCTTTCGTTTGGTTCAGTTTTTTTTTTTTTTTTTTTTTTTGAATTTCTTCACTTTCACAGGTTTTTTCTTCCTTTTCTTCTTCCTCACTTTTTTCTTGCCTTCTTTTCTTCTCTTTCGGAACGTGTCGGGGTTCTTCCTCCTTAGCCAAGGTCACCTCTTCTTCTTCTTCCTCCTCGTGCTCCTGTTGTTTCTTAGGGAAGTCTGAAGACCAATGTCCTCTCTCTCGACAATTATAACAGGTATCCTGACTTTTGTCTCTTTTGACACTGGTCTTGCTTTTTTGACGGTCTGGACATTCTGTAGCCCAATGCCCTTTCATCTTACAGATATAGCAAGTATCTTGACTATTATCTCGAAAGGAGGGGGAGTAGTCCTTCGGCTTGTCTGAAGAAAACTTTCTTATGACACCTCGCAAAGCTCTAATCAGAAGGTCGATCTGTGTAGGCTCTTCCATCGTGCTGGTCAGCTTGAAAGTGAAATGAATACTGAGAGGGAAGACACTAGCCTTTTATATATGCACATATCTAACGTAGATATATAGGGGCCCATGGCGTTTCAAATGTAGTCATTTGACTTGTTGCAGTCAAGATGAAACGATCGCATCATTTTGTGAAAAAAGGAGAAGAAAGTAAGAGGCAGAAACGTGATTTGTCGCCTCACTCAGTAGCTGAAGTCTTGGCTAAAATTCATGCCAGGGATTTTCAAAATGAGATGAGTGAACCAGAATCCAGACCCAGAGAATCTACACCAAACCAATGTTCACCACCAATAAACCCTGAAAAGTATTTCCACATTCGAGAGACTGACAAACGCTCCTCTAGAAAATTTAGAACCACACCTTACACGTACACAGTGAAGTTTAAAGATTTCAAGTCCGACGTACAGCTGGAGAAAGCAGAGGGGTTCATCACTGATGTGTGGGATTCTCTGTTAACCACACTGAAACAGCAATGTGAAGCCAAAGAAGACGATCACTTGAGACTTTCCATTCATCACGACAGTTTGAAGTCCCCCGTTTGGAACGAGTTTAGCAGCCCAGCAGAATTGACACCTTCCAATGTCATCGACAAGATTCAACACGTACAACAGCCCAACGGCAATTTCACATCACCAATGGAAAAGCGACAATGTTCATGACCCACCTATCTTTTCCACAAGGGACCAGACAGTGCAAAAAGGTGTTATTGGTGGACGACATCGTTCAAATTAACAATCTTCAAGACAAGATGTGTTTAGCCCGTGCCATCGTGGTGGGACGAACGTATGCCGACAAGAACGACACGGCAGAATGGAAAAGAGCCTGGCAAGCTATTCAAAAGTCTGCCGAGCCTAAAAACGAAGAGAAGCAGAGCTCCTGTTACAACAGGTTGGCCTGTCCAAAGACACACCCTGCGGTATTCCTGAAATGCAAATATTGCAAGACATCTTGGCTCCACGCTACACCTTGAAAGTGCACCCTCAAGAAGTGCGAGGCGCTATGTTGTTTCGAGGCGAAAATTTCAAAGACAGAAAATACATTCACGTCTATCATCACGATGAACATTTCGATGCCATCACAGTATCACTGCATTCCTGGGATACGGTTATTACTGTGAGAAATGCGACTATGGCTATAACAATCGAGAGCAACACATGCATTGTGGATCGAAATGCTCAGGATGTTTAGCCTCTAAACCCTGTCTGGACGAAGGACAAGAACGAGTGCATTGGTCTTGCTTGTCAGCGCACTTTTGTCAGTCCGACCTGTTACCAACAACATCTGAAAACGCAAGGTTCACAGCAGAAAAGTGCTTACCAACTCCTGAGATTGTGCCCTACTTGTGAACAAGTCATACGTATCAATAATACCAAGGCGCACGTATGTTCAGGAAAGAAACGATGTCACATTTGCCACCAAATCGTGGACTTGGAACACAAATGCTACATTCAAAAATACTAATCCCAACAGGAAGAAGATGAGCAGCAGAAGAAAGGCAATTTTATCTTTTTCGATCTCGAATGGATGCAAGAGACTGGCATTCACATTCCTAATTTCTGCGTGGCTCACCGAGCGTGCGAAAAGTGCATCCAAGAGCCTATCTTTACTCATTGCCCTTTCTGTAGCAAGATTCCTGGAGGACGTGAAAAAATCTTTCGGGGACCGAACACATTGTCGATTTCGCCCAATGGATCTTAGACCCTATCGACAAGACGTGGACTCAAGAGGACATAGAACGTGAAGGAGATTGCCATCGCTATGCCATTGTGATCGCTCACTATTTCTCGGGATACGATGGACAGTTTCTTTTGAGATACTATACGGAACAAAGTACCGAACGTCCTAAAGTGACTTTGAACGGAGCCAAAATCATTTACATGCAAGTGGGCCAAGTGCAATTTAAAGATTCGATGAGTTACTTGACCATGCCTTTGAGTCGCGTGCCTAAAACGTTTGGAATGACAGAAATGGTCAAAGGCTATTTTCCGCCCTTTTTCAATACCGAAGCCACTCAACACGCCGTTGTACCCCATTTGCCTGAGGCTCACTACTACGACCCGACAACATGCGTACCGAACAACGAGAAGCTTTCTACGCTTGGTACCACACTCACGCCTCGGACCCTTTCGACTTTCAGGAAGAAATGTTAAAATATTGTCGTTCCGACGTAGACATTTAACAGCGTTGCTGTGGAAAATTTCGAGAATTATTCATGGAACACGGAGGGATCGATCCTTTGAAAGAAGCCTGCACCATTGCCAAAGCGTGCTCCTTAGTGTTCCGCCAACGATTCATGCACGAAAACACCCTAGCTGTCATCAGTCCTCAAACGACGAATTTTGTCAAACGTCAATACTCGGTCAAAGCCCTACGCTGGCTACATTAGACAAATGGATCCAACACGCCCGCAACGGAGGCGGTAAAAATGCCATCGGAACGTATTCAGTGGATGGTTGGGACTTAGAAAACCTCCAGAACGTGTACGAGTTTAACGGATGCTTATTTCACGGATGTCCCATCTGTTACCCTCAACGAACCATGGAAGACTTGTACAGGGCAACTTGTCAGCGGCGCTGGAAGTTAGAACAGCAAGGATACCAAGTGGTAGAAATGTGGTAACAGGAGTACGATCCCCGTTTGAAAACCGATCCCGAGTTTAAGCGCATCGTGGAAAGTTACAAGCTGGTGGACCCACTGAACCCACGGGACAGTTTTTACGGAGGACGAACGAATGCTACCTGTTTAATGTACCAAGCCGACAAGGAGAAAGGAGAAGAAATCAAATACTTGGACGTGTGTTCGCTATATCCCTATGTGTGCAAATATTGTCACTTTCCCGCAGGGCACCCACAATTGTTGACGGAACACATCGACCTGGACAACATTCGACAATACGAAGGAATGATCAAATGTAAAGTTTTGCCTCCCACGAACTTGTACCATCCCGTTTTACCTCACCAATGCCAATGAAAACTGATGTTAGAGTGGAATTGTTTAAAGCTCTGGACCTAGGATACCAACTGTTAGATGTGTACGATATTTACCACTTTCCCAAGACAGAAAAATACCACAAGGAGGACGAGACTCAGAAAGGCATTTTCGCAGACTACGTGAATACCTATTTGAAACTGAAACAAGAAGCCAGCGGCTATCCTTCCTGGTGCCAAAGGAAATTCAAAGAGAAATACTGGGAGCAATAAGGCATCACTTTAGACCACATCGAGAAAAACGAAGGAAGGTTATCGTTTGCCAAAGTGATGTTGAATTGCTTGTGGGGTAAAATGGCACAACGACCTTGTTTAATCAAGTGAGTATTTGTCCGCTCCTTTCCGTTACTTCCAGATGATTCACGACAAAACCAAATACATGTAACACGTGGACTTCATTCGTGAGGACTTGCTCTTCGTCATTTACGAGGAAGAACTGGACTTTGTGCAAGCCGACGAATTTGGAAATGTCACCATTGCGGCTTACGTGACAGCCCATGCTCGCTTAAAACTGTACGAAGCGTTAGAACTGTTAGGAGATCGTGTGCTTTACTTTGACACGGACAGTTGCATCTACATCGATCGCCTGGGTCAAAGTCACCCAGTCATTGAAGGAGACCATTTAGGAACCTTGACGGACGAGCATCCCGAGGACAAGATTCTAAGTTTTGCTAGTGGTGGTCCCAGAAATTACGGCTACGAATACCCGGACCCATAAGGACAAGTGCACACGTAGTGTAAAGTGAAAGGATTAACTCTCAATTATCGCACCAGTCAAGTGGTTAACTTTGGCGTGCTGAAAGAAGCCCTGCAGTCTGGAGAGGAACGAAACGATAAAGTGACCACTTACCAACCGAACAAGATTGTACGTTTACCCACACACCAAATCGTCAGTGGACCCTTGGAAAAAGTCTATCAAACTGTGTACCAGAAGCGAGTACGGCTTCCCAATCACTTCACTTTACCGTACGGACACGCTGATATTGGCCAGCATATAAAAAGGACAATGTCCAAGACTGATAGTTCATTTGTAACTACCAACACCAAGCGAGAAAGAGGAATCCTTTTAAACAGACTACACCGTTCAAGCTCAGTGATTCTGAAGTGGAGTGCGATGCTGAACCTTGCGATTGCAGGGATACCGTACGCTGTGACCTCAGTGATTCAGTATCACATCAAGGGAACTTTGCTATGACTACTACTAAAATACCTATCATGGAAAGTGATGCTGTGCGTGTCAAACCTGTCGGATGCGAAAGCGATGCCACTCGTCATCGTATTTCACCTTTTGACATTATTTGTGGATGTCATCATGAAACCATGCGGCTACTATCCTACGGATGTCATCCATCCCTGAGTAAACTTCTGCGGATTTCACCGTACCCTCATCGAAATCAACCTGTGAAAGATGAATATTCCTTCCCTGTGCGTTTGCCTGAATATTGCGACTTTGAAAGTCGATTCCAAACCTTCCAAGGAAAATGGCCTAAATATCTGGGAGGACCTACCCCCGAAGAATTAGCCAGAGCCGGATTTTTCTACTTGGGCGAAGGGGATAAAGTCAAGTGCTTCAGTTGTGGTGTGATAGACCAGTGGGAACAGAAATATTCTGCTTACTTTGAACATGCTCGATGGTCTCCACACTGTCACTACTTACCTTTAGTGGGACCTTAGTCATTGAAGTGGCATACCATGTCGTTTAAGAAACCAGCTTGGCTAGGTGTCAAACGTTGGACATCACCTAGACAAGCATTTAAACCCCATTTAACAAATAATATTCAACCATTACCAAACGAATTCCAAAAGAAGATCTACAATGAAGTGTGGGAGGGACTTGCCAGAGCAAAATCTCAATGGGTAACTGAAGAACTTTTGTGTCGAGAAATTCACAAGAGAAAAGTGAGAAAAGTCAACAAACAAGTCAGATTTCTCTGGATCAAGTCTGCGTTCATTCGATTATTCTGCTTTAGACCGTTTACATCAGAAGATTTTATTACCATTCGTGACCGTTACCCTGAATGGCTGTGGTCAGAAATTACTCACTACGTTGGTCACTTTCGCTCTAGGAGATTATTTTGACTGATAGGGTCATGGATACTTTGCAAGAGGACATTCGTGGTTTGCCTGTGGAGTTGAGAGAACGCATTTACCGAGAGTTCGTCAAAATACAAGTGAAAAAGAAACTCAAAGTCATTTCTCCATTTTTAAAATATGCTGTTTTCCAAAGTATGCGAAGACTGGTTATGGGAGGACACTACTTCTGTCAAAAATATAAACGAGGCTATTGGCCACGCCCCAGTGATTCTTGATTCTTAAATGGATACTTTACAAGAGAACATTCGTGATTTGCCTGTGGAGTTGAGAGAACGCATTTACCGTGAGTTGGTCAAAATACAAGTGAAACGCCAAGAACAATTGCATCCGTTACGTCACCGATATTTAAACCACTGGTACCTAAATGCTATAAGAGTACTGATTCATATGAAATCGTTCCAATGGTCAGACATTGTTCAACTGGACGAGGACCAGAAGTCTTTGGTTGTCACTCTTCCTTCTACTTACAAGGTGGCCATACTACAACGAATTCCAGAAGAAGAGTTAGAGGAGTACCAAAATCTTTTACGCTACCAAATTCTGGCTCTAGAGGAACGGTGTGTGGTGTATGAACTAGTGACTAAAAAATTTGAATTCGCTACTGGAGTACGATTAGCTCTGTGCAAAAAGTATACTTATTACCTCCGACAAAAACAAAACGGGTATAAAAACTGGGTACCATGCCACGACCTTTATCATTCGTGATACAACAGATTCCGTGGAAGGAAATCAATGACAATATTCAAACGGTGGAGGATTACCATTGCATTTTACGAGAACTGTGTCCATTGAATTGGGGTCGACATGTGGTGTGTGTCTTAGTGACTTGCTTTCTGGGATTTCGTTTCCCAGCTGATGCCTTGTGAACTCTTTACTAACAGTACCTACCACTCAAAAAAAACCCCCATGAAAGTGGCCTCTTTAAATGTCCACGAGAGACTCATTCTGTTAAAAGCTTTGCGCTTTCATGTCGATACTTCTCGACCTCTGAGGAAAAACAAGATTCGTCAACTTTTAGGAACTGAAGATGTGTACGACGATGTGTGTGTAGCTTGTGACTTACACCCTCATTGGACAGATGTACGTGACTGGAAAAGTTTGGGCTTCGATGCTTGGACTAAAGAAGTGGCACACTATGCCCAAGATTTATAATCCTGACTTAAAACGTTCAGTGAAAAAAAGTAACTTTTAAACCAGTGTTAGTGACAGTACCAGAAGAAGAACCCGTCACCGAGGAAAACCACTCCCATCAAGACAGGACTGTCATCGACATTCCCGAAAGACCATTTCAGAAGGACACTTGTGTGACTGTGCCAAATGTAGAGACTCTAAAAGAACATTACACACTGTTCCTAGGAACCACATCGTCGTCAAAACAAATACTGTACAGAGACTTGTTTATATTCTACTTTGATCGTTTTGATATGTATTTTATCGATGTACTTAGCCATTTAGCTTTTATGTATTTTTGTCTTTCGTGCTCACTTTTAAAGATTGCAATAAACGTGTCCTGAAAAAAGTATAAAAACTCTTGCCTTGTCTGTCTTCGTGTCAAAAGTGACATTCCCTTACACTACCATGGCTACCTCTACTGTCTCTGCTTCCTCTTCCTTCACTTTCAAAGTCATTGACGAAAACTTAGATCGTGCCAGTTGGGAGGCCTTGTATCTCCGCCATTCCTTTAACATGCTCATTGCTGGACCTAGCAGTTCAGGCAAAATCGAATTTGTCAAATGTTTGATTGCACATAAACATCATTTGGTCGATCGTCCACCACAACGGATCGTGTGGTGTTACAAAGAGTGGCAATAGTCAAGGCGATTCCATCGTGTTTGTAGAAGGCATTCCTGGCGAAGATGACGGGATCGTGTCTGACCCCACTCAAACCCATCTGGTCATCTTCGACGACATGTTAGGAGAAGACGAAGAAGAAACTAAACTGTGGTTTACGAGTAAAGGGCATCATCGTAATGCCAGTGTCGTTTACATTATCCAATATTTGTTTCTACAAAGTAAAGCCCATAGTACCATCAGTCTCAATGCTCATTACGTGGTCTTGTTTAAAATCCCTAGACATAAATCGCAAGTGCAAGTCTTAGCCAAACAGTTAGGAACGCCTTGGCTGACTCATGCGTACGACGATGCCACTCAAGACCCACATGGCTATTTACTCGTGGATTTGAAACCCACTACCCCTGATTATTTGCGATTTCGTACTCATCTGTTTCACGGCTGGTGCCAAGACGGAGGGCCTGTCTTGTACACGTCCCCGTCGTCGACTTAACTACAACCAAAAAATCTATAAAAACCTCGGTCACTTTGGGTCTGTCTCACACAGTGGCAACATGACGTCCGTTCAGTCTCATCTTCCCGTCAAATTGATTCGTGCCTTGTAGGGCATCAGTCGCGAAAAAAATCCACAAATACATGCTCGTGTCTTAGAAGACAGTCTCAGAGAAGTCTTACGATGGTTTACAGTGACAGCACGCCAATTACTGCAAGGTATCATTTACATTCCACATCAAACCAAACGCTTTTTTGAGAGAAACAAAGTAGCCTTGACACAACTGGCCGATCCTCGCATTGACACTCAAACCAGAAAGCAAATCATTTTGAAACCTGGAGGTAGCGGTTCTAGGTGTCATCATTCGCTCCCTCTTAAAACGGGATCCCAATGCTCCCAAAGTCCTCCCCAAGAAAAAAGCCACTCCCCAACGTACCCAGAAGAAAAAGAAAAAGAGCAATGGTGTCAAGATCAGGTCACAGCCTCAGAAAAAGAAAAGTCCCCAGAGAAGGAAAAGGAAAAGCCCACAGAAAACAGCTTCTACCCGCAAGAGAGGCACTGCAGCCAGGGCACAACCTTACATTCGCAAACCATTACCTGCCGCAACGGTGACCACGTCTCCAATAGCCTCAGGTTCTTCCATTTCTCCGTTGATGGTGATGCCTGCCAAATCCAATTTGACACCTGTTCTTCCTAATTTGATGAAACAATGGAAACCCGTGTCTCCAAGAACTTCTCCTCCAGCAGTGACACCCTCTTCCTCTTTAGCGACAGTGGCCGCTGCCCACAAAGTACCTGCTCCCAAAATCAAAGTCCCAGAGAGATCGGGCGTGTTACAGAGTTTACTGGATTTGTCCAGGCAAGAACTGTCCCGATTTAGTCCGTTGCGAACTCATCCACGACGTGTGCTGCCTGTCATCAAGTTGATATGACGTAAAGACAATCAGTGGCGACGCATTTCAGTATAACAAAGACCTGAGGCAGACAATAGGGATCAGTGTTTTTGTACTCCTGAACGCCCAAAGATGTTCTCTCAAAGAAGTGCACACCGTCTCAGTTCTTCTGTCCAGAAAGGAAAAGGAAACAAAAAAAGACAGTCACGTCATCGGGAAAAAAAACCATCGCCAAACATCGACGTTACCCCCAGAAAAGACACACGTGTCCAAAGAAAAGAAAAAGTCGCCAAAGAGGAGGATTCTTTGACAGGGAGTGGACTGAAGAGATACTTGATCTAGCCCGTAAAGACGGATATAAGTTAAAAAAATACGATAAAAGAACACATGTGAAGCCATTTACTTTAGTGTATGTTGTGCGCCATAAAAAAAGATGTCCCCACATCGTCGTTCTCCTGTCCAGAAAGGAAAAAGAAAAGGACAGTTTCGTCATCCGACAAAACGCTTAGCCAAACATAGACGTCACCCCTAGAAAAGACACACTCGTCCAAAGAAAAAGAGGAGTCACCAAAGAGGAGGATTCTTTGGCAATTTTGGAAAACAAATTGTCACCTTTATGACGAAGCAATAGTCCCAACAAAAGAATTAAAGGTTGTGTGCCAAGTCATCGACGTTAGTGTATTTTTTGGTGTGTGCCGCGGAACCAACAAATAAAGATGTCCCCTAAAAGAAGTGCACAACACTCTCTAGTGAAACAAGGAAAGAAAAGGAAAGGACTACCTCCTCGTTTAGCAAACATTGGGAAGTGTTTTCCGTCCTGTCCAAATCACCTCCACCCATGAGAAAACAAATGTTTCAAACTGCCTCCAAAGATGTCGTCGATACCGTGTGCGAATGTTGTCTGAACGTCTTGAAAGGAACGATACCTTTGTCTCCACATCAGAAAAAATGCTTAGTGAAACATCGTCACGTTCTTCGCCAAATGGTCCAAAAGAAAATACCCATTCGTCAAAAGAAAAAGATGTTGGTACAACGTGGAGGATTTGTGCACCTGTTGTTAGCACCCATACTAAAAGCCACATTGGCCCCCATGATTACAGGACTCATGGGAGATGCTGCTTCACAAGGGATAAGATAAAAAGGATCAAGAACAATAAAGGGGCCTCTGGGGTCAAAAGATTTCAGACGTAACCCTTGAAATCCGATGGAAGGACGAAAACTGACTTTAGTACCTTACACACGATGGATGGATGGAATACCATCGGTGGCAAGAACAAGGAACTCCGCATTTACCTCCCAATCCTCATTTGACCTAGATGTCCCAGTTACAACACGATTTGCAATCATTGATGGATCTCAGCGATTTGTCAGAAACGGAAAAATCTCAACGGTAAGGTCAACTGTTGCAACGACTACAACTCTTTCACCAGAAAGCTTTAGACGAAACAGTTCAACCCAGTCTGAAACATTTTAAGGCTTTGATGAAAAGTCCATCACCAACACCGTCACCACCAGTGGTCAAGACAGAAATCAAGACAGAAAAAGGAGAAGAAGAGTTTCAAACTCCACCAGAAAAAATACGCAAGTTAACAACAACACCTACATCCAGAACTGGTTGGATTAAAAAGATGATGGCCA
>JAECUM010054239.1:0-47944 GCA_016617855.1 Megalonaias nervosa
TATTTGTCAGATTCTTTTGGTAAAGTTGTTTTCTGATTATAAATGCAATATTTCAGATGTTGTTGTAGTAGATAATCTGATGTAAATCCGTGCAGACATTTGTAACAGAAATGTGTTTTATGTTCATGTGTACTATATTGACTGTTGACCAATCTGGAGAAATTTTTGATATAAGAAAAGTGATTTTGATATAGTAGTAAATTAATTGTTTCTGGGCCGGCATAAGGTGATATACGCAGAGGAAATATTTTGAGAGTGTTGTCGAGACCAAAAACATTAATACCCTGAGAGATTAACTTTTGGTTCTGATTCTCAATTTTAGCTATTTGTTTTACCTTTGTTGGAAAATCGATGCCTGTTAAATTTAATCTGCCGACATATTGTTGGTAATTACTAACTCGATTTGCATGCTGGGCAACAGGAAATAGTGCTGCGAGAATACTCCACATTACGCATTTGTTATCTTCGCTGATGACATTAATGCAGGAATGAGTTCTTTTAATCTTTTCTGGTAATTCCACAAATTTACCAACTCGCATAGGATCATATTTGCTGACTTCGAATAATACTTCTAAATTTTTACTGAAGACCCATCCAGACCCTTTTTCTGTGAACTCATCTATTTGTACTTCATAATTTTGGATTATTTTATCAACAAGATCATCTATATCATAATCTGGTTCCTCCTGTAGTATTTGTGAGTAATTTTCTCTTAAATTTTGCATTATATTAGCTGAAGTATCTTTAGTGTCAGCATTTTGAAAGACAATAAAAGGTTCTGATTTTATATGTGGCTCTGATAATTCTTGATTAATAGTTCGTTCTAATATAATGTGGATTTTAGTGATTACTTTTACTGTGCCGTCCTCGCGTTGGATAAATTTAATTGTATCTCTGATTATTTGACTAAGTGATCTTGTTTCTTCCTTATCTAAACGGACTTTGTAGACTTTATTAAAACCCTCAAATGAGGACTGTACTAGTTCTATGGCTAATTTTGGCCGTATTTTTACATCGTCTTTTAATTTTTTATAGTCTTTATTTGTTATTGGATATTTTGCTGTTTTTCCTGTTATTTGTTTATATTCGTCCATTAATTTTTTGGTTTTCTCATGTCGGCTTGCTTTTAGAGGTCGGGCAGGACCTTTGTGGGCCCTTATTTCATCGAGGATTTGTGAATAATATATTTTACATCGTTCGGTCTTTACTTTTTCGATTTCATCTTTGAGTAATTGCAGATCTTGATTGGATTTTGGATATTTTATAGTTTTCCCGGAGATGGTCTGATAATCACTCATTAATTTTTTGGCTATCTCGGAACGTGTTTGATGCGTTCGTTTCGACATTCTATTTTATATTATTAGATAAAAATCTATCTTCAATTAAAATATTTTGCCTAAAAATATAGATTAATATATTAGACAAAAAAATATAGATTATAATATAATAATGCCTTTTCAAAAGGGGCAGTACAAATGTAAATATTTACCGCAGGGATCTACAGAACTTTGTAATAAGACGTGTTGTGGGGAATATTGCTCCTCTCATAATGCTAGATTAAAAATCGGTTATAAAATACCTAATCCCTGTCTATGTTGTGGTGCTGGAATGAGAGGTGAGTCTAGTCTGTGTTATCGGTGTGGTGGTAGAAATTTACGTGCTGTGTTGTATTATTATAAAACGAGATCTCCTTGTCGCAAAATAAGAAAGCAGAACCCCCCATCGGTAGAAGAATATACGGAAGTTGTATGAAATATTTTGTATTCGAATCATCTATAGTAGTAGTATAGGAAAGTGCCGGTACTAAAAACAGAAAAATAACCCTTAAATTTTTGTTGTATATTTTTTTAGTTCGTTTTAGTAGTTCTATAAGATTTATACTATTTACTGGTCTCTGCAAAAATGTAAAATGGGGTGGTCTTTGACATAAACTGTTTTAGTGGGGGGCAGAAAAAAATGAAGATAGAGGCTTTAGAATAGTAAAATAACAGTAAAAATGATACAACGGGATACTAAGGTCATTTTCTGGTTTAGAACCGGCACTTTCCTATACTACTGAACTAGGGTATTTGCCAGTCCCAGGACGGGAACAAAAAAATGTCCACCACCACCCACCCACCCCAAAAAATGGGGAATGAGTGAGTTTTGAAGAAAGTTTGAAGATAAAAATATATAATTTTAAAACCAAATGGATGCCTCCGCCAGTTTTGGAACTCGCGACAGATTATTTGGCAAGCGTTACACACAAAAAGGAAGACAACATGGGTGTTTATACGTAAGATCAAATTAGTTGAACGTTTCAGCAATCCAGCTCCGGACTGATGACTTAGTTTTTGCGGTAATTTTTACCCTAATCACTTTTTGTTGAAAATTAAATTTTAACAATAAATCAAAACGCTTTTAGGTGCATGGGGACTCAAGCTAAAAGAGTATGAATAGACAAAGGTCAGATATACTTCTTTCCTACAAACAACTTGAAAGTTATTTATTATATCATTTGAACTGTTGTTGCTCTTGAATTGGTGTTTTGCGGTACAGCAATATAAAGTAAAGTATCTTGCCCACGGACACGCTAAGGTAGCTGAACCTATAGTAAGATTCGAATTCAACCCATACCCTTTCGGTAGCGAGTTTGGCACGCTATCCACTGAGCCAACGCGGTTCCTTTATAACATAAATAAACAGATTCCGCTCAAAACATTCAAAAGATTAAAGTAACGTGCAATAATTGGATGGGACGCGTCCCATTCGCTCAGTTATAGAGAAATCAATTCACTTGATAATCTACCTTTTTTTTTACTTTTTCAAAATGTCAAGCAAGTCATTGATGTCCCGTAATGCTTGGATGCAACAGCGGACGTTTATTTCGATGATTGGCATGTCAAATTTTAGTTCAGATAAAAAAGGGACTATAATTTAAGAATTTCATACAGAGATAACAAACTTGCCTACTTTGATACGTCGTGTTAGTCTTTCAGACATGGACGAAGACAGACGGACGGAAGGGCCTGGAGCGATTCGGACGTAATTTAATCTCCACAGTTTTTTGCATTTTATCTTTTTTTTCCCCCTGACAATTACGAAATAATAATCACACGGTTTGTTTCTTTCCAAACACACAGGGATGTTCTGTGGGATACCGTGGTTATTGAATACCTTAATTTATTACTATCAACGGCGCGAGCCATGGCAGCAGTTATACGATAACGATGGCCTCCAATTAAGGGTTGTTGCATTTTCACATATGTAGTCCTGTGTCTGATGAATCCTTTTAATGTAATGGTTGAGATGGTTCTTTTGCACGAATTCTTGCTGGCTGATAATGCATGTGTACCTTGTCTGTCCATCAGTCTGTCTGGTTTTTACATGCTGGTTGTAATCCGATAAGGATCTAAGGCCCGCATCTATGTTTAGAATTGACATCCTTGTTCATGTGGCCTGTATAATTTTTTGGTCATTGTGAGGCTTCAGTTGGCGATGTACACTTAGATCATGTCGCTATGAGTTTTGATTGCATTTGTCACAATTTAGGCTACAGGTTTTATTTTGTCCTGACTGTTGATCCCCATTCATCATCAAATTTTGCTTCACTATGAAGTTTTGTGTGGCGTCAGATAGTACGTTCTTAATTGCTTTTGAATATGCGTTGGCTACTCTTATATGTGACATTTGTTTTTCTTCTAACCAACTTCAGCCATAGACGACACTATTATTTGAGCTTCTGCAATGAAGCATTTGATTCCGTCATATGAAACGTCTCTTTTACAGGAACGCTTTCTCCATTCGACATGACTCGGTTCTGAGAGAGAGAGAGAGAGAGAGAGAGAGAGAGAGAGAGAGAGAGAGAGAGAGAGTACAAGTATAAAATTTAGATTTGGCCGAAAGGACATCTCAGGTTTCTCTTTCGAAATGTCATTCTTATGGCAAGTCTAAAATGCATCATTTCTAGATACGAAATGTTGCCCAAATGTATGTGTGTTATTTATGTTGGACTTTGCTTTTCGTCAGAAAAGAAGTTATATCTGCACAGGTTTTAAAAATGATTTGCTCTACAATACCTTTGACGGGTTCTTCTTAAATTTCGACCATATCGATACAGTACTATACGTTGAATAGTCTGAAATATATTAAATCATTTGTATAGTTTTAATTCATACGCATTTCCTCGTTTTGCTGGTACATCTGCAGAGGATACCACAAATAATCCGCTAATATGTTGCAGCGACGTATCCTTTAAGCATTACCCAGGATCAACTCAAAAGTTTCAGTTATTCAATTACATGTCCTGAGAAGTAATAATCATTTACATGTCCTGAGAAGAAATAATCAGTTACATGACCTGAGACGTAACAGTCAATTACATGGTCTGAGAAGTAACAGTCAATTACATGGCCTGAAAAGTAATAATCAAATACATAGCCGGAGAAGTAATAGCCATTGCAAGGTCTGAGAAGTCATAGGAACCTTTATATCAGCGGTAGAAATTAGTTTTGTGTTTGCGTACAGGGGACAGTATCGAACTAAGACATGGGTTGTGACTTGCACCAAACAGATACGAACCGACTGTCTCCGACCGTGGTCCGCATTTTTTACTACTCCTTGTTTTCCTCCAGTTAATTTGATATTTAAGACCGATAATCACGTAAATTACTTAAGTGGCTGGCATCGCAGAAGTGATTCCCTTTTATTGATAGCTGTTGATTTAAACTTCTGTTTTAAATTAGATTAATAAAAGAAAAAAATATATTGGGAGAAAAACGCAAGCCCTTAAGTGCCGAAATTTGCTAGAAGAACCGGGAAATTAAAATTGTTATTTCCAGTTGCCGTCTTGGATTTAAAGTTAAATTCACATGTTTTTCTGTTGCAAGTACTTTCTTTGAAGTAGATTAGATATGTTCAGTGCGTCGGTATCAAATCTGCTGGAGTCTGGAAGAAGCATTAACACTTATGCAATAAAACTTAGCAAACGTTTTCAAATCTGCTGTTTTCCACTGGATGTATCATGTTATCTACAACTCTACCAACACTAAACCGACTAGGATTCATCTTATTTGCAGAGTTTTCACAATAAACAAGATTCCATCAAATTTTGAAATGTTGGCATTTGTCATTCGTTACTCAGAGCTGAACTTTAAATAAACAAAACTGGTTATACGTGATTCCTTTTTTTTTTCGATTCACGACACGATACATACAACGCACAATAAATCACACCATTACCTGAGGTGGCATCCGATATGTTTGTGTATTGCACTCCTGTGAATAAGGTGACGTACAAAATTATAAAAGCAGACTAAAGTAAATAAAGCGAGGACTATAAATTCCACCACTGTCTGTCACATTTCATTAAATATGTATCATTAAAAAAAAACTTGGTAAAATTAATTATTCCGGGGTGAAACATACACACATTGCTGAGAGATTCAATGGTGTGATATGGGTGCTATTTAAAACTCATAGCAATATAAATAAATAAAAAATAAATAAAATGTTTTTCTAGTTATTGTCATCGGCATAGTATTTATTAGTCAATTTAATTTGCTGTTTCTTGTGGAAATATACTCATTATCTTTACGTTTATTGGCAACAATAATGAGATTTTTCGCAAGAAATACTGCGAATATTTGCAATGAACTTTGCATACATTGCGTTTATCAACAAATGCAACACTTATTCACTAAAATACTTCGATTTTTGCATATATTCGACAAAACATTGTGAATATTTACAAAGGTATTGAGGATATTCGTCATAGCATTTAGAACAAAATATTTATTACAATTAATGTTAGCAAGACATATTGCCAATATTCGCAAGAAAATTGCGAATCAACGCAATGATTGTACGTCTATAAAGTTTTATTTTCTCTTTTCAGGTATTTACATTGAATGCAGCCGCCCGACGTTTTCTTTTTTTTAACAATGTATTCTAGTAGTAGTAATAGAATAAGAGGTTTCTGACTAGAAGACCCTAATCATCTCCAAAACGTTAGGAAAGATCACCTAGTCCTCAACTATTAATCTCTACCCGATTTCTATGACCACTAACGATTTTTTTATAACCAAAATTTATGACAAATTCGTGATAGTCCAAACTTTTTGGAAACGATTAGGGTCTTTCGATCCAGAAACACTCCTATTCTATTACTACTGGAGAAAGTTTATTTATCAATGTTAGATAAAATTATATTAGAGATTAGAAATATTATATAATATGGATTGTTACAAAGAGCCAATAAAAAGTGTTGGATTTAATCTAACAAACAGATTTTTTAACCGGTTTGATTAAATCACTTCAGCTTCAAGATATACTGGAATAAAACTTAGCACAATAAGCAATTGCATTGAAAATGTTAGTTATCATTTATCAGTTAAATATGGTTCGGTATGGTTGTTCGCTAAAGAAGACGATGAAAAGATTAGAGGATGGACAACTGATCCAGTGTTATTTATTGATAATATGGCTGATATACTTTTTGATGATGATATTAATGATTATTTTATAAATGTTAGATAAAATTATTTTAAAACATCATCGCCATATTTTTTTTCCTACTCGCCAACTTTTATTGGCAAAATGTCAGTTAACATGCGACCGATAATACGAAACTCGCGTATTAAATCATCCATATCATACTTAACACCTCGCAAATATGATCTTATTTGATAAAGTAATTTTTTTATATGTTATTATCTCATTTTTACAGGAACTTTTCTTCATCTCAAATCTTGGCTCAATTTTTTTTTTAACGCCGCTATCACAGAGATACCAACACATGATATTATCAGCAGGAACGGATTTAATGACACTCCACTTGATACTATACCAGCTGTAGTTAAAGCTAGTGGTCGATAGGACGTAATATTTAATATTTTACCATAGTACGCATAACATTTTTTTACACACCACAACTTTTTATGATAAAATCTGTAATACTGTATTAACGCATCAACATCCTGTTTTGGAATGTCGTCGGAGATGTGATTGAAGTCGATTATTTCTTTTTTTCATTATATAATTATACAATATTAAAAACTTTAATACCAACAATCGAATCAAGAAAATCACGAAATTCATTATTGTCCGCTAGAAAATTTCTGTATTTGTCATAAAGATCTGACGAAGTATCCTCGTACCTTTTATCCGTTAATACCTCATCTTTCCTTAACCAGCTATAAGATTTGAACGTGTTCCCAACCATATGGTCATAATACAAAGAGCATTTATAAGACTAGTAATTACTTCTTCTGTCTCATCAATAAATCCGAGTACTAAGCTTATTTGATCTAAAGTAAAATTTTTGAGAACAAGATGTTGTCTAATAATTGCGTAAGCAGCTGAAAAATTTGCCAAGAATAATAATTGAATTCCATCCCTGCTAAGGTTAACATCTAATAAATCTCCAATATGAAGATTTTTTATCCTGCGATGTATTGTCCTATAAGGTTGTGTAAATATTTTATCAACTTCATCAAAATATGTTCTTAGCGATAATTGTCTGGAATGCTTCAGAGATAGAAATGGGACATCATCTTCCTCACTAATGTCGTGGTAACCACTAGTTATTTAAAAAATTACATGACTAACATCACCGAAAAATCCATTTTTTTCATCATCATTAAATTTATTAAATTTATCGTCAAAATCTTTGATTCTTGATAGAGATTTATTAACAATAATTGGATCAAATTCAAGGCTTTCGAGTAACATTGGTAAAATTGCGTTTATGTACACTTTGATTATTAACTCCGCATCATTTGTTAAATTAACTACTTTGGTCAGTGCTTCTTTTTCATGGTAGTACATAACAAGATGACTGAAAATTTCTCGCTTTGAAAAAATATTATTTAATTTTTTATTATTTTTTATTTATTTTTTTCTTTATCCTTCGCTAGTCTGCTAAGGCGATTATGACTATCATTTACTCGTTTTTCCTCCTGGGCTTTCTCACTATAACATCGTGATTTTATTACATTTGATTCAACTATCATATCAACATTTTCTTTATCAAGTTCGAGTAATGTTCTTTTTAGTATATTCTCATTTTATTTTTCTTGTTCGTCTAAGCCGTCATCGGGATGACAGTATCTAGTTATTTTATCAAAGTTTTCCAATTCTTTGTTTAGCTGTATCCCTCTCATACTTGCAACGCTTATGAAATTGGCTTGGGTTGGTGTTGATTTTAACAATAACTCGTCGGATAAATTATCGAGTAAACTTTTTATTTGGTTAATTTTTTCTATTGTTTTTCAATTTTTTTCACTAGCACTATCAGGCCTAATAATAACTTTTTAGCTTTAAAAATATTATCATAAAATTCTTTAGCAACTGTTATAATCGGTGGCTCTGACATTATTTTAATAAGTTATATTAAATTAATTCTTCTAGCGTGAACAACTGCCAGTAAGATAAACCCAGATTACCAACCTCAGATCAAGTAAAGTATAACCTATAATATTTATATTTTGTAGGAGATTATGTTAGTGAAGTAACTTCCATTGTAGTTAATCCTATTGGGGTATTTTGTCGTGATATATAAAGTTGACCAATTACTATCATCATTTGATCTTCGAGTTTCCAGTCAAGAAATCTTTCATTACCGCTATGATGTCCTCGTACAATACATTTCCAACCGCTGACGGACATTCAACCTTAATCCAATGATTACTTGCACCACCAACTGCCGCCCACTCGTTTACTGTATCATCGGAGAGTGTAACGTTATGACAGTTATATTCTGTTGTATTGTAAACAGACGACGCTGATATTGTGAACCCATTCTTCTGTTTTGTTTTTGTGTTCGCACAGCGAGGAATTAATCAAACATTATTTTTAGCGTATGATTTTCCACCTCCAGGTAACCCATCGACGTACGTTTTATTAACTAAATCACTACCAGAAGATGGAACAGCCATAGAAGTAATTTTATTAGACCCCATGTTTATATTACCCGTCATTGTTTTCCCGGATTTACTTAGCATGTTCGTTGCCGAATATGAGATTAAATTATTTGTAATATCAATAACTCTAGAGTCGACGTAAAGTTTATTAGTTAAGTCCACGGAGGATGTGAGCATCTATGATGATGTTATCCTATTGCTTCCCATTACCAAATTTCCTGTTATTGTTCCTCCAGATACGTGCATCAGATACGAGGCTAAATTAGACGTGACCTCAATATCTTTGGAATCAACATAAGCTTATTTTTCCAAATCTACATTATCTCCAGTTACATATGTTGAAGTAATTTTATTACTTCCCATATTTAACGTGCCGGTTATTGTTCCTCCTGTCAATGATAGTTTGTTACCGTAGATTGTTTTTAATTGTAAAAAACCTACAGCTTAAGTAAGATTAAAATTAGGTGGTGGATAATCTACTTCTAAACCAAGTACTCGTTGATATGACATAAATAAATTGTCCGTCATTGTATCACCAGTTTTCTTTAAGAACGATGACATATCAGCAGTTGCTGTTGATGTTTCGTCCCCCGTAAGCGTTGTTCCAAACTTTGAGTAGTAACTCATATTTTGTAAATTATATAATGTTACGTGTAGGCTAGTACAAAATGTAACAGAAGAAAAGAATGAAGTCAACAAGCTTTGCATATTTTAACAAAATAATATATTTCCCTAGAAAACAATGTAACAATTAGGAAATAGGACTTACGGTTTGTGAATATAATCCAAAATTTAATCCTAAGAATGAAAAATACAAGTCCTATCACTAAATAGTTCTATTAGAATCCAGGTTCGAATCTCGACGATGTACAAATATGGAAGGCAATGATGTCAGATGTGGTCCATGTATGAATATCAACAATTCCTCAGTTGAATCACAGTTTTTGTTTCTGAATAATTCCAGAATAAATTTCCATGAATATCTTTCAGAATTTTTTATAAAAACGTCCACTTGTTGAATTTCCTAGGAAGAAATTATTAAATCCAAAAAACAAATGAAACACAAACGATCTGGCAACAAATAAAAAAAACACCTTGTTCCTTCAAGATGCTAAAACGACTCTGACAGAAAAATATTAAGAATGCGTATTTAAACCCCAAAAACATCATTTCTAGTCTCGTGAGATGGGTCATGTGGTCACTTAATACAAGAGATCCATCACGTACACCAGTGTAGCCCCACTTAAGAACCAATAATAAAGAAATGTTGTTTACACATGGTGATCACGCAAGCAAAGTATGGCCTTGATACTGACAAATCATTTTAACTGCCTGTTTACGAACTTCCCAACCCAAGACGAACTAAGTTAACTAAAAATAATTCTCATGTAACACGTTTTACGTCTTAGATAAACAACATTTACTAAAAGAAAATATCGAATTACTGAAAAAGAATTTTCAATCCCATGGAAATAATCATTACAATAAAATGTAATGAAACAAAAATAAAATAAAAAGAATTTTAAAACTAACACACAAACAATTTAATTACATATACGTAACACTTCCCCCCATAAAGAAAAAAGAAAGATTTATATAATAAAGCTTACTTTTTACCATATGTAAATTATACATGAGGTAAACAAAATTACATAAGAAAATTCTTATGAATTATATCAAGTCAATATGAAATAATATTTCTAAACACGGGAAAGTGCATCTGCAATCAAATTGTCTTTTCCTTTGATCTGCCTGATGTTGAGATTATACTCTTGCAAAAACAAACTCCACCTTAATAATCTTTGATTTTTATTTTTCATCTTGTCGATGAAAGTAAGGGGGCTGTGATCATTATGCACAACAACCGGAGAAGGAGCTGAGCTAATGTAAACCTCAAAATGTTGTAATGCCAAAATTAAAGCCAAACATTCCTTCTGGATTGTTGAGTAATTTCTTTGGTGCTTATTTAATTTCTTAGAGAAATAGCACACTGGGTGATCAATACCATTTCTGCCTTCTTGAATCAATACTGCTCCAACCCCAACATCACTTGCATCCACAGACAATTTAAAAGACTGATTGAAATTTGGAGCTGATAAAACCGGCGCACTTTTGAGTATGGCTTTTAACCTATCGAAAGCTTCCCGACATTTTTCAGTCCAGAGAAACTTGTTTCTCTTACTTAACAAATTTGTCAGAGGTTCAGTAATATTGGAAAAATTGGAACAAAACTTTCGATAGTATCCGGCCATACCCAAAAATCGCATTAATTGCTTTTTACTGACAGGCACAGGAAAATCAGAGATAGCCTTCACCTTAGCATCAATAGGTTTAACTTGACCATGTCCCACAATATGTCCTAGGAAAGTTACACAAGCACGGCAGAACTCACTTTTAGATAAACTGATTGTCAAATTAGCATCAGTGAGTCTTTCAAAGAATTTCCGAATCGTGGCTAGATGTCCTTTCCAGGTGTCGTTGTAGATGATGACATCATCAATATAAGCATCACAATTATCAAGACCGGAAGTAATCATATTCATCAAGCGTTGAAACGTACTTGGGGAACCCTTCATCCCAAACGGCATTACTTTATATTGATAGAGTCCATCTGGAGTTACAAACGCCGAAATTTCTTCCGCTCTTTCCGTAAGTAGAATTTGCCAAAATCCTTTCAGAAGGTCAAATTTGGTGACGTACTTGGCATTTCCAATTTTATCCATACAATCATCGATCCTTGGTAATGGAAATGAATCTGTTATTGTCACGCTGTTCACCTTCCTATAATCAGTGCACATACGGAAAGTTTTATCCGGTTTCGGAACAAGTATACATGGTGAACTCCAATCACTTTTATTGGGCTCTATGAAATCGTTCTCCAGCAAATACTGAATTTCCTTTTTCAAGTATTCCTGTTTGAGAGGGTTCATCCTGTATGGGTGTTGTTTCACAGGTTTTGAAACTACAATTTCAACGTCATGAAAAATTGTATTTGTCCTCGTAGGAATATCCGGAAACAAGTGCTCATATTCGAATAATAACTGTTTAAGATCATTTCTTTCTTGTTGTTGCAAATGTAAAAGTTTCTGGTGTAGATCTTTCATAATTTCCGAATTCCGAAGATTTGTTGCTCCAAGATCAACGGTGTCCAATTGAATTTCTTCAGTTAAATCCTCAGTTTGTGGGAAATGTACAACTAAATTAATTGTAATAATTTACTTGGCTATCTCTTTCAATATACTAGTACTCAATTAATTTATTTAGTCCAGAGTACTATTATTATAATTTAACTCATTCATTTTCTTCTTTACTTTGTAAGGGCCATAAAATCTAATTTGAAGAAAATTTTGAAGAATGAGCAAGAGAGAATCAATTCTTTTACAGGACTCAAATGTTCTCTCATGTAAAGTTTTGTGAAACCATAGTTTCACTTTTGACTTGAATTGCCGAGTGCCAAATTCAAGCATAACAAGCTGGAAAATTCCAGACATGAAATTTGACCTTTGACCTGATGGGACAGATTTGGGAAGGCCAAATTGAGTAAAAAGCTTTATCAAAGCTTTTACTATAATATTCCTCAAAGGAATTGCCTCTGGAAATTTTCTTGACGCACACATAGTGGTCAACAAGTATTGGTTGCCTGACTTGGTCTTAGGTAAGGGACCAACACAAGCTACCATAATTCTATTAAATGGTTCATCAAATGCAGGAACTGGCTGCAGATGAGCCTTAGGTATCTTCAGATTGGGTTTTCCTACCATTTGACAAGTATGACAAGATCTACAAAATTTACAAACATCACTTTTGATTTTTGGCCAGTAAAAGTTAGTCAAGATCTTGTTATAAGTTTTAGTTATCCCTAAAAGACCAGCCAGAGGAGTTTCATGGGCCAAACAACGTATTTCCTGTCTGTAAGATTTTGGAACTACAATCTGATAGTTCACTGACCACTCGTCATTAGCAGGTACCTCAGGAGGTCTCTATTTTCTCATAAGAATTCCATTTTTAATGAAATAACAGACAGGTACTTCAGTGGCTTCAGTTTCACTAATGGCCCTCTGAAACAAACAGGAGATCTCAGGATCTTTTTCCTGTTCAACGACAAGTGATTGTCATTTATCACCCTGATTAGATAAAAGAGAATGAGTATTTAAAAGAGGATCACTGTGATCAATACCTTTCGATTGATCCAAATTAGAAGTGAAAGTGACCTTATCAAAAGCCTGACCAATACTTGTGTCAGCTAAAGGAATATTTTCCTTATCAAAATCATTCTCAAGAGCTTTCTTTGACATAGCTCTGGTAACTGCACAAGCTGGGTATAACTCAGGGTATTTTTTTTCAATAGGATCAACTTTCAGATCCAAAGAAGGCTTGTCAGTTACAAGTGGATTAACCACAACCTTGTCTCCAGCTAGGTCGTTGCCTAGCAATAAATGAATGCCCTCAACGGGTAAGTTAGATACCATACCGACTGTCACAGGTCCTGAAACTAAGTCTGATGACAAATTTACAGAATGGAGAGGAACATTAACAAAGCCGCACTCTACTCCCTGAATGAGAACACTCTCATTAGAACAGGACTTCTCAGAAGAAGGCAAAATACCTGACACTAAAAGACTCTGAGAAGCTTCTGTATCTCTTAAAATTTTAATAGGGATAGGATTGGCCGAATCACCCAAGAGTGATATAGATCCCTTCGACATGAATGGTTCATAATTCTCCATAATAAAATCAGACTGGGGTTTATTAGACCCAACAAATGTATTGCTTTCAATACATGACCGTGACCTTGACCTCTTAGAAATAAGAGCATTTGGGATAGGTCTATCTTGATTCTGATGCCTATATTTCAACTTGAAGCAATCAGAAATGACGTGTCCTTTTTTCTTGCAATAGGTACACTTAGGCAGAGACAAGGATTTTGAATCAAGTTTATCAGAAGCTTGATTTTTAGAAGTTGTGCCAGATTGAATTTTAGGAGGAGTCGTATTAGGCTGAAATACCTTTCTACCAGCAGACTGCTGAGTGAATGATTTGCCTACAACAGGAACTTTATGAGTTAAGGAGTACTTATCAGCAGCAAGAGCAGCATTTTCCAAGGTTTCAATCTCGTGCTCTTGAAGATGATTCTTAATGTCACTAGGTTCTTAAACTCTTCAAGTAAGACAAGTTGTTTGATATTTTCATAATCATGTTCAAATTTCTGGGCTAAGCACCATCTCTCAAATAACTGCTCTTTTTCTCTAGCAAATTCGACATAAGTCTGTCCAGCTTCTTTTTTATAGTTTCTGAATTTTTGCCGATAAGCCTCAGGGATTAACGCATAACCCTTTAAAATGCACTCCTTAACCAAATCATAGTCAGAACTTTGTTGTACTGACATTGAATGGTAAATATCACTAGCTTTACCAACTAGTACACATTGTAGTAGCTGAGTCCAATACTCCCTTGGCCATTTCAAATATCCGCAACTTTTTCAAAACGAGGAAAATATTTGTCTACTTCTTTTTCTCTAAGAAGGGGAAGTACCCTAATATTTTTTGTAATGTCAAAACTTGAATCTGTTTGTGAAGTGGAATCGTGCTTGCCACTTGTCAGCTCAAATTCTTTCATTTTGAGTTGAAATTCCCTTTCATCCTTCTCTCTTTGTAATGCATCTGTCTCTCTCTCCTCTTTCTCAAAATGTAATTGTTTATCTTTCTCCCTCTCCTGTCTTTCTTTCTCCTCGTTTTCAAATTGTAATTGTCTCTCTTTCTCCTCTTTCTCAAATTGTAATTGTTTATCTTTCTCCATCTCCTGTCTCTCTTTCTCCTCTTTTTCAAATTGTAATTGTTTATCTTTCTCCCTCTCCTGTCTCTCTCTCCTTTTCTTCAAACTGCATTTGCAATTGCTTCTCTTCAAATTGCAACTGCATTTGTTTCTCTTTTTCTTCTTTATGAAGCTCGATCCTCCTTAACTCTACTTCCATCTTATATTTCATTTTTAATTCCATTACTATAATGTCAGTGTCTGTCATAGACTTACTGACTGATGCCAAAACACTTTTATCAAAAATATTTTTCCCCACCAAATATTGGATCAAAATATTTTTAATTTCTTGTTTCGATAAGGAAGATTTTGTTTCAGAAAGATCGTACTTTCTGGCAAGTTCAAGCAACTCATCTTTTTTCAGACTATCCAACTGCTCCAGAGTTGGATTAGAAAGAAAAGTTTCCACTTTTGATGACATTGTGAATAAAAGCCTGTTTTTTTCACTTAAGATTTCAAACAAAAATGTAAAATAGTACTTGGGGTTTAAAGACTAGGGGAATTTAAATTTCATAAAACAATTTTCTGAAATATTTAACCAAAATTCATATATCCCAAGGACGAGCGACCCAATTTTCTCCTGTTACGTGTAGACTCGTACAAATGTAACAGAAGAAAAGAATGAAGTCAACAAGCTTTGCATATTTTAACAAAATAATATATTTCCCTAGAAAACAATGTAACAATTAGGAAATAGGACTTACGGTTTGTGAATATAATCCAAAATTTAATCCTAAGAATGAAAAATACAAGTCCTATCACTAAATAGTTCTATTAGAATCCAGGTTCGAATCTCGACGACATACAAATATGGAAGGCGATGACGTCAGATGTGGTCCATGTACGAATATCAACAATTCCTCAATTGAATCACAGTTTTTGTTTCCGAATAATTCCAGAATAACTTTCCATGAATATCTTTCAGAATTTTTTTATAAGAAAGTCAGCTTGTTGAGTTTCCAGGAGAATAAATTATTAAATCCAAAAAACAGATGAAAAACAAACAATCTGGCAACAAATAAAAAACCACCTTGTTCCTTCAAGATGTTAAAACGACTCTGACAGAAAAATATTAAGAATGCGTATTTAAACCTCAAAAACATCATTACAAGTCTCGCGAGATGGGTCATGTGGTCTCTTACTACAAGAAATCTATCACGTACACCAGTGTAGCCCCACTTAAGAACCAATAATAAGAAAACGTTGTTTACACATGGTGATCACGCAAGCAAAGTATGGCCTTGATACTGACCAATCATTTTAACTGCCTGTTTACGAACTTCCCAACCCAAGACGAACTAAGTTAACTAAAAATAATTCTCATGTAACACGTTTTACGTCTTAGATAAACAACATTTACTAAAAGAATATATCGAATTACTGAAAAAGAATTTTCAATCCCATGGAAATAATCATTACAATAAAATGTAATGAAACAAAAATAAAATAAAAAGAATTTTAAAACTAACACACAAACAATTTAATTACATATACGCAACAATAACAAAAAATTATATAACAATGGCGAAGTCAACTATATTAAATTTTGATACCGACCGATTAATCAAACATAAACACAACAACGAACTTCCTCATTGTCATTATCTTATTGTTGGTCGCACAGGATCTGGTAAAACAAATTTATTATTAATCTTTTACTGAACGATAACTTTAACTATGACAGAGTTTACATCTATACAATTAATCCGCAGCAGGATAAATACGAGTTATTAAGCGAATATAATGATAAACTTCGTGATGAGCTTGGAGCCAACGATGATACATTTTTTTGATAAAACAACCGGAAGATTTAATTCTAGTTGATGAACTTGATTCGTCCGAGCATAAACTAATTGTATTTGACGATATTCTGCTGAACAACGAGGAGACGAACAAGATTAAGTCGTATTTTTCGTTGTTGCGTAACAAAAAATGTAATTCGATTTATCTTGCTCAAGGTTTTTATAACGTCGACAGATTTATTCGGCGAAATACGGGATGTGTTATACTGTTTCCTGGATTAGATAATGTTGATGTAAAAAATATTGCAAACGAGCAATGCGGTGACATAACAAAAGATAAATTTATTGAATTATATCATCAAGCAACCAAGAACAAATACAGTTTCTTTTTATTTAATAAACTAGCGCGTGATCCAAATAAAATGTTTCGTTGTTGTATTAATGAGTTTATCTAGATAAATTTTATAGCGCGTATAAAAATAACGGATGGATAAGCATCAACAAAGAATCGAACTATTAAAGAAATTTATTACAACTCGAGCTGCTTTTAAGAAACAAGTACAAGAAGCGCGTCAAGGACAACGCGTTGCAGAAGAAGCAACCACCAAATGTTTTAAACCTGTTACTGAAGCAGTACTTGGCAAACAACCAGAAATGCCAACATTGTCTCCGGAAGAACTAGAAAGAATGAAAGAAAAAGGCTTGTTAGGTTTACTCAGAGAAATACCAAAAGAAGAAACTAAAAAACATTGAAGAGGAACTTGTAAGAAACATTACTGATCCTGCTGCACGACGGGCTGAATTCAACAGATTGATGAACAACCCTCTTGCGCTTCAACATGCGGTAGTAACAATGGCAATTAGGCCAGCCGAGTTAAGGAGGTTGATAGAGAACTTATCAGAGAAAATTAGGGAATCAGCTGAAAAACGAAGAGCAATGGTGACCGAAGCAGCCGCAGAAATGCCCATCAAAGAATAGATAATATTTTTAAGAAAAATGGCGCGTGAAAAAATATTGGATGAAGAATATGATGATTTTATTCGTAGATACAGCATCGAAGACATCGACAATGTTAGAAATTGGCCAGAGAAAAAATTTAATAGTTTAATAAAAAGATTAGAAGATATCGCTGTACTTGGTATAGAAGCTGATAAAAAAAAATACAAGAAGCTCAAACACGAGAAAATATGGTAAATAAAGTGAATATTATAAGAGAAGGAATTATTGCTGAAATGATGCTTACTACAGCATTACAGTATCGAGGAAGACCAGGAGCCTACGGTAAAAGTTGGTCTTTTAGAAGAATGTTTCATGTTTATGATAACAAACGATATACAAAATTTTCAGGGGAACTAAAATTTTCAGAGGGAACAACCGGTTTTGGCGTTAATGTTTTTATATCTACCGCTGAACTAGTTGACAGACTTATGCTATTGATATAATCGAAAGAAGCTGGTAATACAAGCACAGAAATCGACAATAAAATCATTGATATATTAGATCATCTTAGATCGAGTGGATTACTAGCATCAGACGAGTACCAAATTTTACACAGTGATCTTATCTAACAATATTGTTATAATGTCAACAACACTATTACTTGACTCATCGCAAACAACAAAAAACAGCTCGAATTTTTCTGTCAACTACAATCCGCCAATAGACCTAGATCAAAATAAACAATACGAAATTGGATTAATTTCCGCCACAATATGGCATTCCATGGCAAATGTAAAAACAAATGTCAACGACGATTTTACATTTAATCCAGCGCGTGGGTGTCTGTCAAAATACCACAAGGAGCGTACAACATAGCTGATCTTAATAAAACGATTAAAAAATTACAAAAAATGGAGCCGTCGCAGACAATTTTGAGTTCACTCCGAACTATAATACGCTACGAGCTAGAATCACGTTAAAAAATAATTTAATAATCGCTTTTTCACCAGCCACTAGTATTGCATCGTTGCTAGGATTTAAAAACCAACAATACGGCAGTGTTGCAGAACAAAGTATATCGTATGATGGATATCTACCCGTTAACATAACAGAAGTAAATACGATTTTAATCAATTACTCTTCGACAATTAATATACTATCCGATTACTCCTGAAAATCAAATAGCGAGTATAACAATGCAACTAACAGATCAGTCTGGGCGACAAATGGGTCTTAACAATAAAATTGGCACGTATTACTTACACTTACGCGCGCAATGACGTATGTGATCACTTCGTGATTGTACGCGATCACTTCGCGATTGTACGCGATCAATTTTGTAAACCTATATTTTATAACAAGATGAGACCAAAAAAAAAATTTATAGAAAAAAAATCATAGGTGGATTTTTTTGGAAATATATTTACAACAATTACTCAGTACAAACCAGGAATTGCGCGTAAAGTAGCACCAATTGCACTTGATGCTAGCAAAGCTTTTGCGACGGCAGCTGCGTCTGCAGCTGGCACTGCAGTAGGAAAAAAAATCGCTATTAAAATTAAGGGCGACGCGGAAATAAGGCAATTAATATCAAATATTCCACCAACAGCGGAAACAGAACGAGCTATGATAGCTACCACAAAAAAAATTCTTATCGCCACGTGGTGAAGAAATAGTACATAAACTCGTAAAGAAAACAGCTCCACGCGGCGAAGAAATAGTAAAGAAAACAGCGCCAACGACGCCGAAGGTGTCGCCTGCTGCTTTTTAGTCGACAAAATTTTGTGTGGTTATTATAAAATAATGTCAGCTAAAAATTATCTCGATCTTGCTGAAGAACATGATACCGACGATATTGTAACAGAATTCGAATACGTCGAGTATCTCGATGAAAACTCAAACGAACCAAATTAAGCCGGAGTTAGAACTTTTAATACACGCGACGAGGACGTGTTTTTGTTGCCGCATAAGGTAATGTTAGAAGTATGCGGTCGGATATTAACAGCAGTTGGCGGCAGTATTTCAGCTGGTACAGAAATTGCTCTCGTCAATGATGGTTGGATTTTGTTTAGAAGTGCTAAATACCATTTAGCCACTCAAACCGTAGAAGACATCTCGGTGCACTTTCCAGTAGCAAGTACAATACTTAACATCGTCTCGTTTAGCGATGATTACTCAAGATTAGTTTCCACTAACATGATGTGGTTCAAGGATACCTCATTTGGGACAGCTGTTTCGAGCGACTTCCGCACTGGTGTTGGTAATCCTGCTCCAGATAACAATAATCGCTGATCCAGCTGCTAGTGATGCAGCTGCAATAGGTAATTCAATAAGATTAGCTTATTGACAGATTCTTGACAGTTGACGCGACCAAAGGAAGAATGACTGTACAAGTGTGAGTATTATGTGACAAACAAGTATAAAATGAAAACCGAATACACAACCAAAGAAATATACCTTACACCCGGTCAAGTTAAAAAATTATCAGCAGCGGTTGCTAAACGCTGTTCTGTTTCTCTAATGATATCCCCGATGACGGAGTCTCCAGAGACAGAGGTGAGAATAATGTTGACGCAACAACAAATCAATAAACTCAATCGGGGAAAACCGTTTGTTCTTAAACTGTCCGTTGCACAAGTAACAGCAATGACAAAACACGGCGGAGTTTTGGACCAGCGCTTTCTCTGATAGCTAGCGCAATACCAAGGATTTTACCTGTACTAGGAACACTAGGACTAGCGGCAGCGTCAGGGGAAATATCAGGAGCAACTAAAAAGGCGGTATCTGGAGATGGTATAAAACAAATTTTATGTAACAATAAATAATATAATGACATCTGAAAAGTCGTCGACAGCCACAAAAAAAAAAAAGAAAAAAAAAAAAAAAGAAAACAACGACAAAGTCGAAGTCGCCAAGGAAACCAAAACAAGGAGGATTTCTTCCAATAGCTCCGCTGCTAGCGGGACTAACGGGAAATTTGCTCCCAAATCTACTTGGAATCGGACGCTGAATGACACTACCAGGCACCAGACGCCGTTGACGACGCCTGTCGCGTTGAGCAATTTGATATACTTGAAAAAGTAAAATCCGAAAACGGATTTCGTGGAGTGTATTCCAAAGATGAATTAGATGACGTACCAACAGGCGGTTCATGTATCATAAATATACAAAACTTCGATGATGAATCCGGCACTCATTGGGTTGCTATTTACGATAATAATTATTTTTATTCGTTCGGACTTCCTCCGAATGATCTTATAAAGAAATATATTTTTAAAAAATTAAAAAAAAAAAAAAAATTACTCATCTAATCAATTACAGCCTGTTGGAACATCAGTTTGTGGTTATTATTGTATTATGTTCATCCGACAGATGTCTCAATCTTTTGATTTTCTAAAGTTTATTTTACAATTTGACAGATATCCAAGCTACAACAATGATAATATAGCAACAACTTTTATCTAAATTACAAATATAAAAATGTCAACATACAGCCTCAAATGTAAAACTAAGACGGAGAATAAGGATGAGACAACGGAAAAAACAAAAAATAATAGAACGATATTAAAAAGCAATTGTGTTGTCTGCGGTAGAAAAAAGTATGTTTCTGAAATCGACATTTGGAGCTGGAGTTATTATGCTAGATGATTAATTGACAAAGGTAAATATTTTTTGGTCCGATTTCTTATTTTTTAAGGGCCAAACCTCGAGCGATTTTATATTTGATTTTTGGATTTTTTGATAAATTTAGCAATTTTATCTAATTTTGTTTGGTCTGCTTTTGGTGATTTTTGTCGATTTTTAAGCATAAAATTGCGAAATTTATTAAAAAATGTAAAAGTCAAATATAAAATCCCTCGAGGTTTGACCTTAAAAAAATAAGAAATCGGACCGATTTTCTTTGATTTTTTTTTAACCATTTTCCCCCCAAAAAACAGGATTTTTAGCTAAAAAAAACCCCAACAATTTTGTCAAAATTTCAGATTTATAATAATATTTTTTTTTTGCTGACAAATATTTTGTCGATGATTAAAAAATAAAATGAAATGTAATTGTGGTTGTGACAAAGATCTTTGTATCGAACAAGATAAAATTGTTACGTACTGTCAATCATGCAATCGCCGCGAGGTAATTGGAACAGGTATAATATACATAAAATTATCGGTAAGTTACCAAAACCAAAGGGAGGATGGACATTACCTGGAAATAAATATACTGGGTCGTATAATCCGCTAGATAAACAACTAGATGAAAATGATAATCCATTACGAGGACAAGAGCCTTATAATCAAGTTGATGCAATAGCAATGCATCATGATATCTGCTACCGTGATATAGAACGTCCTGATAACTTTTGTGTAGAGAACTCAAAATCGGACTGTGATAAGATAATGCTAGATGAACTACATGATATGGAGCCTACAAATATGCGAGAACGATTTGATAGAAAGTTAGTTCAAGGAATGATAGGGACGAAAGTAGAGAATTACACGATAATCTCGCAGCTGAATTACATAAACCTAAACAAAAAAGTTTCCGCTACGTAAAGTAATCGCAAATGCCGTTGATGATATCTGGGCAATAGATTTAGTTGACGTGTCAAATCTCGGCGCGACAAAGAAGTATCTTTTTAACGTCATTGACGGTTTTAGTAAATACGCGTTTCGTGTACCAGTTTCGGATGAATCAGGAACATCGATGACTGATGCGTTAAAACAAATAATAACAAGTACAGAAAGAAAACCGAATAAAATTTGGACCGATCATGGAGCGGAGTTTTTTAATAAAAAATTTGAGCAATTTTTGGAACAAAATAACAAAAAAAAAAAAAAATAGGTTACGGGAAACGAGGGAAAAAGCGTTGTCGTCGAGCGATTTAATCGCACACTAAACGAGCTGATACATAAACATTTGATAGCTAAAAATACAATTAAGTATATTGACGATTGACGATCTTCCACAGATCGTTGATAAATACAATAACACAAAGCACAGATCAATAAAAATGTCACCAAGTGATGCAATTAAAAATCCGATTCTTGTAAATGAAAACATGTATCGCAGACATAAATTTAAAGTTGGTGATAAAGTTAGAATTTCTCTGACGAAAAAAAAAAAACATTTGGAAAAGGATTCACTCGTAACTGGAGTGAAGAAGTATTTGTTGTTGATAAAGTTTTACTGACAATACCTGTAACATACGCGTTAAAACTGAACAAGATATATATGTTATTGAAAAGGTTATAAGGAAAAAAAGTAATAAAAGTTTAGTTAAATGGCGCGGATACGGCGATAAATTTAATAGTTGGATACTATATCGAAATAATGTTTTTGTAGATTTCCTCATACTTACGTTTAACAGATTTACATTTTATTGGTTTACATAATGATATTAGATGTCGTCGACGATCATCAGAGATCGTCATTAGGTTAAATATCTTAAAAAATATAAAATCGAATTTTATATTTTTCTGTCGATCTGGAATTCTAATGTTTAAAAACGGTTTTATCAGCTGCCAAAAAGACTGATTTTTATCTACTGAAAAATTAAATTTCAAGATTTTCTTTATGATATGATATTTTACATTATATCTGCCGGTTGACGGTCTGCTGTAATTTTTTTTATCAGCTACACCTATGATCTCGTTTTGTTCATCATCGTTAAGTAGAATGTCATCCTCTGTGTAATCAAACGAGTCACATTTTGTATCGCCAGAGACAACCTCTCTTGCTGCAAAATTATCGTCCGCGTAAATACCAGCAAGCCGTTTTATCAAATCCGTATTATAATATATTTTTATCTAATTTATTATTATAAATGACTAACGAGATAAAGTATCATCAGAAAGTTGATATATTAAATTACATAGAACTAGCTGAAGCAGTGCGAAAATGTTTGTCGGGATATAGTTCTTATTCTGTTGACGTTATTAATGTGCAAGGTGATTCTAACAAGATTTTGCTAACGGCGGCAGAAAAAATAAACTTTACGACAGTGCGGTAATGACGTTGAAATTTAACAAAGACGATGTTATTGCGTTTGCTCATAATTGCTTAACAAAAAACGAGCTAGAAAATACAATTAATTGTCGTATTTGAAGACGATTCTATCAAGGGTTGACATGGATGCCGCTGATCTTGTTATTCCATCTGCAGCTCTCTTGGCTGTTGCTGGATTTGTCGTGTAGTATTGAGCGCGGAATAAATTGAAGGAAATTCTAGTTCCTCACCTGTACTAATGTTATATGATATTATAGGTTTAGCAGGACATCTGAAATTAATACCACCTCCTCGTCCTTTTCTTACATTTTCTTTTGGCGTGACAAGTTTGAGGTTTTCTAGACGATTATCTGTTTTAATACCGTTGACGTGGTCTATCACTAAACCATTAGGTATAGATCCGTAAAAAATTTCGTAAACAAATCTATGGCTACGATAACCAACTTGATCTGTTAATGTTCCTTTGACACTTATTCTAAGATAGCCGTCCTTCTGTATTTTTCCTAATACTTTTTTAGTTTTTCTTCTTCGAATAATTCCTTTGTCAGATGCCTCATATAAATCAAATACGGCATGAGGTTGAAATTCGTTTTGCAGGGACAAGTTTTCAATGTTATCATCATTTATTGATCCATTTACTCTATAAACTCGTTGTCCTTCTGGAATTTCACCACAAAACAAAGTGTAAATAAAATCTTTCCTAAACATTTCAATTCGCTCGGCATTATTGCCTTTTACGCTAATCTTATAACTAGCTGGTGTTGCTTTATCAAACGGTTGACCGTACTTGACGTGCATCACTGACCCTAACATGTTCCCCGCGTACGAGTCATACTTGGGATGAACATGATAATAATCTTGTTCGCTTGTGCTTGCCAGATTTTGTGTCATTATAATATAAGCATTTTTGTATCTCTAATTAATTTTTCAACTAGCGCATTCGCATTGTGCGGTGAGATATCAATTAAATATAAAAAAATGTTATATAAATATAATGCTGAAGTTACGTGATAGAGCTAAAAAGATCCTTATAGGAAAACATACAAAAATAGCTACTGCTTTTACAGGATTTGACAACAGTTATAAATTTGATAAGCAAAATGTTTTAGCAAATTTTAACTCTACAAATTTGTTTCATTTGTTAGAACCAACTGTAAAACGCGAACTTGAAAAACATAAAGGATTGAATATCCTAATGCAATATCACGTTATATTTTCTAAATAACATGTGACCGACGAGGAAATTGCAGACCCTTTCATTAACGCAAAATCAAAGCGCGTTTTGCTTGGAACTAATCTTTCATCGCTTGCTGATAAAATACATCAGGAAATTTGGAAAAAGATAGAAGAATTTACTCAATCAGGATCTATTGGGAAGTTTGAGATGATTACCGAAATTTTATTTCACACAATGAAATATAACGTACTTCGCGGTAGTTCTTACGTTGACCTACCACAAAAAATAAAAAAACAAAAAATGCTGTATAAACGTAAAAAACTTTGATAACAAATGCTTTCAGTGGGCTATTCTTTCTGCGATGTTCCCAGCAGGAAAACATGCTGATCGTGTCGACAAATATTTTAGTCACGTATCAAAATTAAATTTTAATGGCATATACTTTCAAGTTACAGAAAATCAAATACTAAAGTTTGAAAAGCAAAATAATATTTCAGTCAACGTATTTGGTCTTGACGAGCGTGAAAATGTTTATCCGAGATATATTTCTGAAAAAGCTTCACAATTGACAATAATTTTGCTGTTTTATAGGAATCATTACGTTTGGATAAAAAACTTTAACGGCTTAGTTGGCAGACAATATAATAAAAATAAAAATAAGAAGTATATTTGTTATCATTGTTTACACGGCTGTTCTGACAATGAAACATTACAAAAACATATACAATATTGTTCGGAAGTACAGCGAAAAACAATGCCAGGCGAAAAAAATAAAATATTAAAATTTGTTAATCACAATCATAAGTTAATGATACCTTTTGTTGCTTACGCCGACTTTGGATGCCTGTTAGAACTTGTGACCAGTGTTGAAAATGATCCCGATAAATCAAGCACAAGAAAAATACAAAATCATATCCCATGTGGAGTAACTTATAAAGTAGTATGTTGTGTTGATCAAAATTGATCAAAACCAATAAAATTATATCGAGGTAAAAATCCAGCTGTTTGGCTTCTAAAACAATTAAATAATGAAGTTGATGATATATTTAATCGATTAAAAATAGTTACTCCGATGACTAACAGAGGAGCAAAAAAAAAAATGATTGCGAAAAAGCGGAATATTGTCATATTTGTCAAAAACCTTTTAGGAAAGAACTTGATGATAAAAAAGTACATGACCATTGCCACATAACAGGTAAATATTGTGGAGTCGCTCATGATAAATGTAATCTAAAATTTCATGCTCCAGATTTTATTCCAGTTGTTATTCATAATTTCCGAGGATATGATAGCCATATTATCGTAGAAGCTTTTGGTGATCCCGATATAAAAAATCGTTTAAAACTCGATAACGTTATCAAATGCATCCCAAATAATTTTGAAAAATATATATCGGTGACGTTAGGTAAATTGCATTTCATTGATAGCCTACAGTTTACATTATTTCCATTGGATATACTTGTAAACAACGCTGTAAGAGCTGGTAATGATTTTTATAATCTAAAAAATTGTTTTAAGGATAAATCAAATTTGTTAACACAAAAAGGAGTTTTTCCGTACGAGTACCTCGATGATTGGAGTAAATTTGATGAAACTTCTTTGCCCAACCATGATAAATTTTATTCACAATTGAAAAATCAAAATATATCAGATGAAGAGTACAAATACGTTGAAAGTATTTGGAAAGAATTTGATTGCAAAACATTTGGTGATTGTCATGATTAAGTTATAACAATTATGGATTAGATCCCTGTTAGTATTACTCTTCTCCTGAGTTATCTTGTGATGCTTTGTTAAAATTTAGTAAAATTGAGTTGGAGTTATTAACAGATGTTGATATGTTTAATTTTATTGAAAAGGTATACGAGGAGGTATCAACGTTATTGTAAAAAAGTGTTCTATGGCAAATAACAAGTACATGAAAAATTATAATCCTGATCAGCCAATAAAGTTTATTATCTACCTCGACGATAATAATTTGTACTGTTATGCAATGTCAGAGCCGATGCCGTTTGGTGGATTTCGCTGGATTACACCAGATCAATTTTTAGCGGAAACTGAAGAAAAAAAATACCAGATGATGTTTCATATTTTGTTGAAGGTGATCTCGATTATCCTGTAAATTTACATAAACTACATAACTATTATCCGTTTTGTGCAGAGTCAATGATAACAGATTATAAAATATTATCTCGAGAACAGCAGGAAATAGCATCTCCGAGACAAAGTTCGACTGTAAAAAACTTGTCCCAAATTTACTTGACAAACGAAATTATGTTATGCATTATAAAGTTCTAGAACAAGCTGTAGATGTTGGTCTTGTGCTAAGAAAAGTTCATCGAGTTTTAAAGTTTAATCAAGCACCTTGGATGAAAGGTTATATTAACTCAAATACTTCTAGAAGGGCTGTATCTAAGAATGATTTTGAAAAAGATTTCTTTAAGCTCATGAACAACTCGGTCTTTGGAAAAACAACGGAGAATATTCGAAAACGAGTAAATATTGAGTTAGTTAATGATGTGGATCATAGAAATAAACTTTGTCAGATGATGGTTTCGTCAATATGAAAATTTTTAATGAAAATCTTGTCGCGATACAACGACGAAAACTAAATTTAAAACTCAATAAACCGATTTATGTTGGAGCGTCTGTGCTAGATTTATCAAAATGGCTCATGTATAATTTTGTCAAAAATAAATGGCCATCTAGTAAATTATTGTTTACTGATCCCGATTCGTTGGTTTATGAAATAGATGGAATCGATTGTGCTAACAATGATGTTTATCAAGATATATACGATAACAAGCATTTGTTTGATCTTTCCGATTATCCACGAGACAGCAAATTTTATGATGAAACAAATAAAAAAGTAATTGGTAAGTTCAAAGATGAAACGAACTCTAATATCATCAAATATTTCATTGGGTTACAAAATAAAATGTACGCCGTATTGCTAGATAATGATAAATTAACGAAAAAGCAAAAGGATTACCAAGAGATTACGTTAAGAAATTTTTCGAATTTAATGATTACAAATATGCACTCGATGGGAGTGTTAGTTTTATACGATCATCAGCCATTCAACAAATCATCATAAACTTGAAACAAATGTTATAATAAAATGTGGATTAAGTAATTTTGATGCCAAATGTTATTGTGAAAATGGAACTGATACGTTTCCACTTGGGTACTGTAATGATGGTAGATCTATACTTAATATTATCTTTTCATCCGATGACAGAGATATACTTGATATTATCTTTTCCGACTAGGGTATGAAATTTTGTGTGAACAATGAAAATAATGTTTGAAAATTTAACAGTGACACATAGCAACAATAGCAAGATCAAATATCTAATGATAGACGGTAAACAGCTGACAGTTGAAATTAACAATGAAACATCGGGAATATGTTTCAGCGGTCGTGACAGGTTAAGACTTTCACTTATCAGATCTGATAACAGCGAGTACTTTAATTATCTTGAAAAAGTGAGCCAGAAATTGTCAGAAAAATTTAATAACTTTCATGATCCGATCAGTCAACAAAAATATACTAAACTTACCATTGATCTCGATCAATCAAAAGTATTTTCTATTGACAAAAATTATCCTCTTAAAAAACTAGAAATGAAAGATTTATTTGAGTGTCGTCGTTGTGTGAGCAGTAGAATAAAGTTTAGTCTTTATTATCATGATGATGAAATATTTCTTATTTCAACAGTTGAAACGCTGGTAATCAGTGATGAGATCTAACATTGATAAATAAACTTTCTTCAGTAGTAATAGAATAGGAGTGTTTCTGGATCAAAAGACCCTAATCGTTTCCAAAAAGTTCAGACAATCACGAATTTGTCATAAATTTTCGTTACCAAAAATCGTTGGTGGTCATAGAAATTGGGTAGAGATCAATAGTTGAGGACTAGGTGATCTTTCTGAACATTTTGGAGATGATTAGGGTCTTAGAGTCAGAAACCTCCTATTCTATTACTATGCTAGTCTCCATTTATGAAATACAATCTTGCATTTGACTACTACTACTACTGCTGCTGCTGTTGTTGTTGCTGCTGCTGCTGCTGCAGCTAATAATAATAATAATAATAATAATAACCATCATCATCAATATCATCATCATCATCATCATCATCTCTTCATGCGATTTGGTCAAGATTGACAGGATATGATTAGTCTCTACTGTAGAGACCATTCTGATGGTCTCATCATTAGTACCGGCTATAAAATTATCTCACAACAATAGCAGCCTCACGTGTAATATGGCCACCCATCACAGCCACACTTTTGTACATATCCATTTTATTTTTTGTCATTCCAGTGAGTTACAATTTCAAATAGTCATAAAATTTACATTTATTTCAATCAATTTTAACAATTTTGAGGGGTGGGGGTGTAAATACTTCTAGCATACATAAATCCTGACGTTGGTTTGATGTCAAAAGAAAAGTCTTCATTGGACATAATTGCCTTCATAATTAATGAGTTGACGAGTTTAGGAACGGTATTAGCTACTGTAGTAAGTTTTTTTGTTCTCCATACAATTTTGTGTAAAAATCACTTTGTCAGTAATGTCAGAAAAATAATAAAAGTCACTGAGAACAACTTGATTGGTTTTAAACAATTTGACAGTATCTGGACCGTTTATGTTGGTTGCTTTTTAATTACTTTGTACACAGAGAAATTTAGTCATTTTTATGTACATTTATATGTTTATTTCTGTAACAAAGAGAGTCATTGGGTCCTGTAGTCCTGCTACCCAGGAGAGACGATAGGGGAAGGTTGAAGACATCCTTTCTGTCTTCATCTCTGCGCACAAATTTTAGACAGAACAGGCCGATGTAATACCCCTTTCTTTCAGGTCCCCTGCCCATTTTCACCTGTCGGTCAGGGAGGAGGAGAGCTGGTCCTGTGCCCCAAACCTTCAAGTTTTGGTGACTCTAAAATTCTTTGCAGTTTGGAAAAAACTTTTTGGAGCAAACTCTCTATCAGATCACTTACTTCCTCATTCAGTTACTATCCAGGAGCTCTCTCAATGGTTTAGCAAAGCCAAGAAGCTGTATGACAACGTAAAGGGTGGTCTGTTCCCCTCCTCTATTTTGCAATCCTTGATTGCTGCTTCTAGCTATTAGGTTCATACCCCTTCCAGGCCCATTAAACCACCCTCATTCTGTGCTGGAAGGGTTCAGATGGGTATTTCTTTGGGGACCTGAGCTTGCCTTCCAATACAAGCACTACAATCCAGAAGGCAAAAGGCTACATATTTATTTTAAGCAGTTTTGTTCAGCCAGCTAAGACTCTGTTGCCAGTTGCTCTTCATCATTTGTTGGAAATTGTGTCAAAGGTTCAAGACATGTGTTGTCCTTGTCCATGGCCTTGTCAACATCTTCACTTCCACAGGTATGTTGCTCTAGACACTTCCAAAGTCTTATTAGACCATAGTAAGAACATTCTGAGGGCTTGCCCCCTGGTGGAGGAAACTCACTTTGGAGGGCTCATCTCCTTCATGGCTATTTGGGATTTGAGAGATCATCAACATCAGTTCCTTGCATCCACCTTGGATTCTTAAAAACAGCAAAGCAATTTGATCCTGACAGCCATTAGTGACCATTAGCTAAATTCTTTAAAGCTGTGCAGCGCAATTCAAAGCAACAAACCCATTTTAGATATCCTTCTCTTTAGGATGGTCTTAGAAGACCCCTTTCCTCATTCCTAATGATGGGTGGAGAGCCCTAGGGACAATCTCCCTCTCCTCAGAGCTATCCTCTAGCTCTGGTTTTCCACTGTCACCAGGCTAAATCTTTTTTCAGAGGCTTGGTCCAACATCATGGTTGATGGCTGGGTTCTTTCTGTTTTAAAAGATGGCTAGTGGCTTGGTACTTGGATCTCCCACTTCTGGTAAAGTCCCCAGCTTTTCCACTAATGAATCTGATGCACATAAAGGAAGAGGTTTACTCCCTTGTTCGGAAGGATGCAGTAGAGAGGGTGTTAAAAGAGGAATCTCATTTATTCCTGTATTTTCCTGGTTCCCAAGAAAGCAGGAAAAATCCCATTAAATCATAGACCTTTCCTCCCTAAACAGATTTCTGATAGAGGAACAATTCAAGATGGAGATCATAGCATTGGTCATAAATGCATAAGACTCGGCGATTGGGCAGTCTTTATCAATCTTCTGTATGTGTAAGTTCACAACCCTATGTTTCTTCACACAGGAAGTGCCTCTGTTTTTGCTTGGATTGTGAAGTCTTCAATTTTGAGCTCTTCTGTTTGACCTATCCTTTGCACCCAGAGAGTTTACCAAAGTCTTTGGAGTAGTTGCAGGTCACCCCAGTTCTATTTCAAATAATTGGTTGATACACATAGGAATGGCCTTAGCAAATGCAGGGTCCAATTTGGATCAATTTGGTGGGGCCCCCCTGGATTTACGCGCGGGGGCCCCTTGTAAGTACAGCATTTGGAAATATACTTTTAAACAATTTTTTTGATATTGAACTTAAAATTTTCCTCCATCACTTTAAAATTACTTTCCCTCTATAGATATACTTTTAAAAGTTAGTAATGCGCGAGGACCCTGTGAGCGCAAGGCCCAATTGGGCCAAAGTGGCCTAAGGCCGGCCCTGGATACCCAATGACTAACTAGAGTCTCTCAGACTAGATCAGTCTCACTGTTGGTCCATGGTGACAGACTGGGTCTTCTGCCAAACTTTTAGAAATCAGAACTCACTCCATCTCAGGGCTTTGTATATGTGGGGATGAATTTCCTCAAAGAAAAAGTATTAATATCCCTCAATACATTGAATTATTCCAGTGCAAAACTCAATTACAAACTATGCCAACATGAGAGTAGATTACTTATAAAGAAAACTGAGGTGAAAATCAAAACTTTAAAAAATGTAATACTTGTGCTAATTATTATCTTAGTTTTTATGATGAACATTTTGTTGGTTTTTCTTTTCCTTTTTGGTCATGCTTAGGGCACATATTTCAGGATGATTGTTTGAGCTTCTCTTTGTATTTTAATAAAATGCAGGTTTGTAGAAGAAAAAAAGACATGTTTTAGACAAAAGCAGTCACAGAGCTTGTGTTATTAAGAAACCTGGACCCTGATCTGCCAGCCACTCTAGGCCTATACCATTCATACCTGGGTGTGCATTGTACAGAAAATGGATTCAAGGCACGAAATAAAAAAATGAGACCCAATTATCATTTGCATTTATATTGCATGTTATGCCTTAGCATTTTTTCAGAATCAAAAAATGATATTGTTACAATTCTATTGGTAATTGTTCATGTATTATTAGTACAAGGTTGATATCGATCATAATATGCAATGATCAGTTGTAATCTGATAGAGATTAATTACAGTGATAACCTCACTTATGATCTAGCCCTGATGCAAGATCAAAGGTAAAATTTGGTGACACTGTGACACTGAATCATTGGACCAGAAAATAGTGCATTATTTAGATAAGGTACCGTATATCTCTTCATCCAAGGTGTCGGCAGGGTTTAATCTTGGATTCAGGGTTTAATCTATGATTCATGGACATACAATACTTGATATTTTCTAAAGGGCCTGGTCAGAATTTGATCAGCAAATATTTTGTGTGGAATTTAAAAAGACGCATTGGTAATTTTTTCTTGTATGTTTGCTGACATCCAAAAGTAACCAAATATTTGACCTAGATATCTGTTTTTAATAACGCTTATCTTGCTTTTATGAATAAACCAGGGGAAAATTTGCTTTGATATTTTTGGCAGTAGTTTTATTGGCAATTTTATGGTGTACACTCAGGCCCCCATTGGAAATTAGTTGTAAGCTTTTATGGATCATCCTTGGTCGATCCCTTTTTTTAATACATGAATTTATGTATGTCTGTATTGCAACTGTTTATAATGCCTATATAATGTACTTTGTCAATGTTATTTATTTGTTATATATATTATTGTGTTACTAATTGTTATTTGCTGATCCTACCTAAATAAATTTATTATTATTAATATTATTATTATTATTATTATTATTATTATTATTATTATTATTATTAATTCAGTGGAAGAAGTCAAATCATTGTCTCATTAGGAGATTAGGAATTTTATACAAAGAGTCTGTAACCTAGGTAGTATTCATTTCTGGAAATTGAAGTTAAAGGCAGACATTTTTTTTAAATCTTGCAAAAAGTATATAATAAAATTGCAGGTAGTTTTGTTGTAAATGAGATTTTTCTGTTCTGCATACTTTTTATAGTAGTAATGAATTCCTAGAGTTACAGGAGAGCCTTCACATATCCCTTCTCACCATCAGTACATTTAAATGTTAGTAGGTGGATGGAAAAAAATATATTGGATGGACTGGTTTTTGCAGTATAGTTTTTCAGAGTACTCTTTTACTTTTATTTAAAACTTATTTTTGTATCTTATTTTTGCCTCTTCATTATTCAGTTTTCTTGTGACTTTGTTTTCAAATTTTCATTTCTCTCAGCTTGAAATTATATGATCATTTTTTCCTGCCCTTCTATCCAACTTGCTTTTGATCAAAGAATAATCCATTTTATTTTTCTCATAGTTTTCTATTTTCCTCTGCCATTAACCAGTTTTCTTTCAGTTTTTCTATTAATTGCTTGTTTTTGTAATTGGCTTTAGTATTACTCTTTCTTTGTCCAGTTTGTGTTCCTTTTCCATCCAAATTTTACGTTTATTAAACTTCAAGCATATCTATTGAGAAGGGTTTTATATTTAATTTTTTGAGTTGGCGATATCATTCAGAAGTTACAGGGCAGAAATAACAAGTCATGCACTGGACATAACTCCATATAGGTTGTTGCATTGGTCAATCAATCCCATCACGTCCTGTCCGAGCCATCCATTTGTCCCTCCCCCCAGCCCGAGTAACTTCGAAAGACTATATCAGTTTAAAGTAAATTTAGCATGAGGCTAAAAATTTGAAGACCTAGGTTTATGGCTTTTTTTGATCTTTATGGCTTTGGTGCTTGTTTGATTTATAACTATATCTTTCAGTTCCTTTTTATCTCTATAAACGTTTGAGTGTTCATGGATTGAAATCAGATTTGGTATTAAAGAAACATACTATGTACTTCTGACTGTGACAGGTATAGGGTGAAGTTGTTGGCATTTGCAACATGAGCAATGGAGAGAATGTTTGCATATCTCTATGAAGGGGAAAACCTGGGAAATTATCTTTAATAATTAAATCCTATGCAAAGTACAGAACTGCAGAATGCCACCTTAAAACAAATATGACAATTTGTGCAATTATGTTTCTCTTTTTCTTATCATACATGATTTACACAGCAAAATGGTACATTAACATTAATGTACGAAAATGAGCTGATTATGCTGTAACAGTGTGAATTTTGACATGGCAACACATAACTGAGTGAACATTGCAGGGTCAGCATGACACATAGCCAGTTGATGACTGTGTGAACATTACAGGGTCAGCATGACACATAGCCAGTTGATGACTGTGTGAACATTACAGGGTCAGCATGACACATAGCCAGTTGATGACTCTGTTCAGGTAATGTGTTAAGGCTAGAGCCCATGCTAGAATACATTATTTTAATGTCTCTTGTTTGTGGCAAGACTGATCTTTAACCAGGGTCTGTTTAATAATGTTTAGACAGATTGATGAGGTGAGGTGAATAAGAGGTCTAAGTATATTGGGAAATAACTAGAGTTGAAATGAAGCACAAACAATGTTGTACTCATTGAAATAAGTGTCATAAGATGAGACTTTCCAGAAATCAGTTTATTAAGAAAGAGTGGTAATATGAGGAGTTACTCAGACCTCGAGCTACTCTTACCTTGATAGCCATATATTAATAATGGTAATTAAATAAATTTAATTCTGATTGGCTAAGCTAAATAAGGGGAGGTGGGGTGTTTTCCACATGAAATTTGATGTTTCTAATTCTGATTGGCTAAGCTAAATAAGGGGAGGGGGGAAGTGTTTTCTACATGAAATTTGATGTTTTAATTCTGATTGGCTAAGCTAAATAAGGGGAGGTGGGATGTTTTCCACATGAAATTTGATGTTTTAAGCTAAATAAGGGGAGGTGGGGTGTTTTTCACATGAAATTTGATGTTTTAAGCTAAATAAGGGAAGGTGGGGTGTTTTCCACATGCTAAATAAGGGGAGGTGAGGTGTTTTCCACATGCTAAATAAGGGGAGGTGAGGTGTTTTCCACATGCTAAATAAGGGGAGATGGGGTGTTTTCCACATGCTAAATAAGGGGAGGTGAGGTGTTTTCCACATGCTAAATAAGGGGAGCTGGGGTGTTTTCCACATGAAATTTGATGTTTTAAGTATTCTCCATCTCAAGATTAGTCAGTCCAAGTTTTCATGCAGAAGGGAAAAGTCTTGCCTCCAAGAAAAATTAGTGAGTATCTTTTCTCATTAAATAAATTGTCCAAGGGACATGTGCGTAGAAGTTTGATGGAATTGGAATCTAAAGGTACAGAGATGATTCTGCTATGATAAAAGTGAATGAGCCTGAAAGCACAATATATTTGTATCAGTCTCATATAGTTTTCATGATACGAGTCTCTAGTTATTTATTTGAATTTATTTGTTTAAATTCAAACATCAATTTCTTTGATATGATTCTGAAGATAATTGCTTGAATTTGTTGTCTTGATTGTTATAGGAATCATTTATTCTAATAATTTTATGCATTACTTTTATTTGATATGAGTTTGAAGGAACAGAGTGAATTTATTTGTCTTAAATGATATGAATCATGTATGCTAAGAACTGAGTATTCCTAGGTCATGGTATGTTCAGGCCGATGGATCGTTAGCTAGTAAATACCATTGTTAAGAAAAGAAGTGAAAATTTCATTGTTTCATTTGTGTAGTTGAGATGTGAATTCTTTTAATTGAGAAATTGATCGCCTGCTGGCTGACAGTCTAGCTATTGATTTACAGAAGGGTACATGAGTTGATTGTGTCTATTTTATAGTTCAGTTAAGGATGTTAAATAGACCATTAGGGAGAAAACTTAATCATCTTGTACCAGGTTTATTTATCAGCTGTCAGACTGTGACCTGGAGACCCATATTAGCTTTTTTTGTCTGTTTGTAGCAGGATCATATATTTTAGAATTTTATATATTAATATTTTAATAAGGCAGAATTAGATATTTTATTATTTGATATAATTAATATTCATTGCTAGCAGAAATAAAGACACCAGTTACAATTACTGTGTTGCTCTTACTTTGCACATATTTAGCCAATTAGGCAACCTTGAACCAGGATTAAGTGTTTAAGTTTAGTCCCCTCTGAGAATTAAGGCAACCCTGATTATTTGTTCTAATTATAGGACAAGAAATAAGTAACTTTCCTCTTGGACAGTTTACAACTTGTTTGTACAAACAACATAGAATGAACATCATGTTAGTGATAAACAGTCAGTCCAATGAATTGTTTCTGAATTGTGCTGGTGATGGGATTGCAGTTAGGGTAATAGTTTGTTGTTTTTACAATCTAAAGTCCAGGAAGTGAAATTGAGCAGTTGGAGCTAGAGGTGTTTTGATGGGTACACATCTGAAGTAGGGCTAAGGTGCATACTCTATATATCAAAATACACCCATCAATCATACACAAAAATAAGGGAATTAAATGTTCTTTTAATTAAATAGAATTTTGTAAATAGAATAACCAGTGAGGAAAACCTCAAAAATTCTTTTTCTTTTAAACTTGAACCCTATGCAAAATACACCAAGTTTGATTTCACTATTTTCTTGTACAATTTTATGGAGTTATGTCCCATGCTCAACTTGTAACTGTTGCCTTTAATTTTTCCACTCAGTAACTTCAGAAGGATTTCATCAATTAAAAAACACATTAAATTTCTTATGAGGCTATTTATTGGGTCAAATTTGACTTTTTACTGTTCAATGGAAAAGTTATTGCTCTTGTTTGACCTGGAACTTTGCCTATCAGTTTTGTTTCTGCTCATTAACATTTGAAGGATTTCAAGGATTTAATAAGAAATCATATTTGTGTTATGCTTAATATGAAGAAAACCAGTCCAATTTTTGCTGTTTTTTGCACATTTGTTAGAGTTATTGCCCTTGTATAACTTTGAACCTGCTCTTCAATTTCTGCTCAGTAGCATTTTGAAAGACTTTATGGATTGAAACAAAATGTAAAAGACTTTCAAGGATTAGGTAAGGTTGGATTTGTATTGTTTTCCAGGTGTGAAAGACATAGAGGTCTGGTCCTTTTGATATGATGGTGAATGAATCTGTCCCCTCCTTCCTCCAGAGTTATGCCCTAAACCCTTGTGTTCAGGAAATATAAAGACCCTCCCCAGTTTGGAAAGACTATATGGGGGCTGCATAAAGGCCAGATCTCCTGCTGCTCTCTGATTCATCTATGATCAGGGAACTCTCACAAGATTCAGCAAAGGTCAGGAATTTGCCAGGCAACTCAAAGGGTGGATGGTTCTGCCTTCTGTGCTGAGATCTCTAGTTATAATGTAAACTCCCCCAGTCTGGCACATGAAGGCACACTTCTTGGATGTTAATTGATTATGGTTGGATTACTGGATAAAACACAGTCAGTTTGACTTCGGTCTTTTAAGTTTGTTGGGATATATAAGCATGCCAATGCCAAAACACCAAATTCGAAGCCACCAATACATCAAATAAAATTTAATTATGGTTGGAAATGGGAATGTCAGTAGTTGCAATCAAGTTCAAAGCAACATGGATATGCATTCTGCTCTTCCTGTAAAGCTGATTTTAATGTCTTGTTATGGTGGTAATGAATGACAACAAGCATCATGCAGAAACCCCATCTCTTAACAGTATATTAACTGACAACAAATACGCCATCACTGAAATCAAAGTTTGCAGAATCTGCATCAAATGTGGATCAAGTTACAGTTCCGAGTCAATATTTGCCAACTTTTTGGCCAAACATAATCTGTTTCTGGTAGCAGATCATTTTTCAGATCTAGTCAAAATAATGTTCCCTGACTCATAACTTGCACACAAGTTCTCATCCAAGCAGACAGAAACAACTCATATAGTGACCATTTGTTGTTGATAATTAATCATAATCTTAATTGTATGATAATAATATTAATAATAATAATAAGTTGTGAGTGACCATCTGCAGAACGTGACCAGTGACCATGAATTTTAGCCAAATATGCATTCAGTACCAGTATGAATGGCATCCTGGGTCATCAGTTGAACAACAGGGTCTTCTTTCCACACCTAGTGCTTTTAGCTGATGACGCAGGGTAACTATATGCTGTGAATGACTGCAAAACCTGATATAAACACCACTGACCTTAATTTAGTCCTTTGAAAACCACAAATGTAAACGAGGCAATAGTACATATTAGTACCATTGTAATCTGTAGTGACTGGGATGAATAGTCCTTGTCTTTGTCTATAATTCTAGTAAGTGATAGTGATTTTTCAGATTGGATTCTCATTATTAAAGTCTGATGGTAATGATGGCGATAAAGATGTTGGCAAATTAGGCTTAAACTCACAAAGGGTTTCATGGTGTTTGTGTTTGTGCTTTATGTCACAAATCTTACTTAAAACAACATTTGACCCAGAGAGTACCAGTCTTGAGCAGTTCTTTCAGGCAGTCAGCAGTCTGATTCTACACAAACAGGGTTGGATCAGGTCAGGTGTTAGGGGGGTTCCAAAATTTCAAAAGGGCCCTGTCACAGTAGGTAGATAGCAAGGTGGGTGGGTGGGTAGGTGGTTTCATAGTAGGACAATATAATATTAAGTGGTGCTAATTAAAAGTTAAGATTTTTAAATGATTAAAAGCCCTAAAGTAAAGTATGACAGATATCGTTCATTAGAAAAGGGGCCAGGATAACTTTATTCTGAATTTATTTCCTGCAGGGTAATATTTTCAGTGGTTACTGGAAACTAGTGAATGTAGATGAGATACTTTAGTGTTAATAATGCTGGTTTAGCTTTTTCTCTTAATTACTGTGCTGTCTTTGATTAAACTTGGTAGAAATTATTTTTAGGGCATTATGGGATAGCTTCTCTAGCAGAATTGTGACTTTGTTAGCAACCAGGTGGAAAACCTATTTTTGACTTCTTTAGAACTGCTGAGCCGGCTTAAATCAAACTTGGTATCAATCTTTATTACAAATATTACATCAAAATTGTGTCCTGACTGGCTTTTCTTGCAAACAGTGGGTATTTTTTATCTAGCAATTACCATTAGGTGGAAAAGCTTTTTTGACTTCTACAGAATGGTTGGTCCATGTTTTATCAGACCTGGAAAGTATTTGTCATAGGTTGTACACCACCAGAATTATGTTTGGGATAGCTTAAATAATGATGGTGTGACTTTAGCAACAAGGTGAAAAACATTTTGTCAACTTCTCCAGAACATTGGATCATTTGAATTAAACATGGTAGGAACAATTTTTAGCTCTCATGGTCATACACCAGTAGAGCTTTCGGGATGACCTGTGGTCTATCATCCATCCGTTCATTAGCACAAGCTTGTTATCACTATTCCTCCCAAGTTGCTTAGGGGATTACCATGAAGTTTTACTCAAACATTTATCCACAGGTCTAGTTGGTGCTAAATGAAAGTTGTGCTAATCAGACATCTAAAATGACTGCCACAACAGCCATTTTTAAAATTTTGTTATTGCTCCTTCTTCTGAATAGATGGTCATATTGACATGAGGTTTCACTGGAAGACTTGATATAATGACTGGTTGGTCCTAAATGAAAATGGTTCTGATATAAGAACCATTATGACTGACCTTGGCAGCCATCTTGAAAATCTTGTTATTACTATTCCACCTGAACAGAAAGTCATATTGGTAAGGGTTTTGTCACAAGAAGATTTCTCATAATGTCTAATTCATCCTAAATGAAAATGATGCAACATGGGTATCAATCTGGCTGATGTCATCTTGAAAATTTTGTTATTGTTACTCCACCTGAATGGATGCTTATATCAAATGGAATTTTACTAGAAGTATTGTTATGATATCGAGTTGGTACTAAACAAAAGAGGTATAGATCTGACATCCAATATGGCATCTATAGTAACCATCTTGAAAATCTTGTTGCTGCTCTTCCTGAATGGAACATGAGATGTTCATGGGCGTTTCACTGGAAAGCTTCTTATGACGTCTATTTGATCTTAAAAGAATTGTGCCGTACCATTGATGAATAGTGATATTAACAATGGGTTTTTATCAGAATACTTTTTATGATGACTAGTTTGAACTAAAGGACAATGATACTGATTTGACATTCAATATGGCAACTGCCTTTAAAATTTTTTTTATTGCTATTCCTAAATGAAAATTCATATTGACATTAGGTACTGATCTGAACCCTAATGTGTGTGCCATGGCAGCCATCTTGAATAATTTTGTGTCACTACTACTCTTAAATGTATAGTGATATCAACATGGAGTATTTACAAGAAAATGTCTTATGGTGTCTTGTTGGTTCAAAATATGCTGATCTGACAAACAGTATAGTCATCATGATGGACATCTTGATAATTGTGTTATTATTACTCATCAAGAATTGATGATCCTTCAACATATGGTTTTCATCAAAAGGTTTCTTATGATATCTAGTTGGTCCTAAACAAAAATGGTGCTCTAGTATAGCTGCCACAATGAATATATTCCAAATCTTGTCACTAATGGATAGACATTTTGGCATGGAGTTTTCACCAAAAGTTTTCTGGTGGTGTCTTGTTCGTCCTAAACGAAAATGGTTCTGCTCTCGCATCCAATATAGCTTCCACAGAATCTAATTTGAAAATCTTGTCACTTAAGAATATCAGAAATGGTTTTAACACTTAGGAGTAAAAATGAAGAAATGGTCTTATTTTGAATTCCTGGAAATTCTGTTTGGAAAGTACATCAGTCCCTTTCAGGGGCTTTTATTTAGGACATTTGGTATGAGAATTTGTCCAAGGTGGCTTCTTTAGTAATGGTGTGGCTTCGACAGTAATTAGATAATACACCTGTTAAATTCATCCACAGAATGGTTCCAGGTAAAAAGGGCTTTCAGTATTGGAACAACAAATATGGCAGAGGTACCAAAAAATAGAGAAACCTTGAGATAGAATTCATATGAATCAGCAGCACTGGAATATATTTGTACAGATTACTAGGCCATCTGCTCTTGCATTTTGACTATTAGGCAGATGTAAGCCAAATGAGTATCTTGGAACTCTTATTGGAAGTTTTAACTTTGTTGGAGTTTTTGAGGGTAGCAGGCAAGATAATGCTTTATACTGGGGACAATAATACCAAGTATTTGAGTACATATCAGGCAAGATAATGCTTTATAATGGAACAAGTAATGCCGATTATTTGAGTGGATATATATCAGGCAAGATGATGCTTTTCACTAGGGACAGTAATACCAAGTATTGAGTGCATATCAGGCAAGATAATGCTTTATATTGGGGACAATGATACCAAGTATTTGAGTGCATATCAGGCAAGATAATGCTTTAAACTGGGGACAATAATACCAAGTATTTGAGTACATATCAGGCAAGATAATGCTTTAAACTGGGGACAGTAAACCAAGTATTTGAGTGCATATCAGGCAAGGTAATACCTTAAACTAGGGACAGGAATACATACTTCCCTGCATAACACACACCCTGATAAACTCGAAAAAATTGTGATCAAAAGTGGTAACTGAAAAAACCTTGATATATTGTCGAAAACCATAGATAGGACCTGAAAATTTGAATTGACATTATGAAATTATCAGCTTTTAATGAGAAGTGATATGTTTTGTCTTTCTAAACAATGACACCATAAATAACAAAAATGAAATTTCAGTCAATGAAAATGTTATGACTACTGGCAGCAGCATTTTAAAAATAAAAATGAATTAAATAAGTTTTTTATCAAGTGAAATTCAAGTTTTAGTTCCATCATTTAATTAGGTTGAAGTGTAATCATCACAAATGCAATGTGACTTCTTGTATTAAAATGTGAAATATGTCAATCTAATGAAACAACTATGTCTGCAAGCGTTTCTTTGAAAACCTAATTAAGTGCTGTGTTTTGATATCTGACTGAGAAAGTATATGTTGTATTGTTGCAGTGAACGAAGGCTGACCTACTTTGTATTATCATGTTATTACATCTTTTGAATCAAATAAAGGAGGCAAAATAAAAGAAAAGTTAAAAGGCATGCAAATCATACCTGCTTAAGAGCTTGTGGCCCTAGTCATATGTCAGGACAACTCATTTAAACTGGTAAATTGAACACTGTTATAAATATTACTGTTTACATAATAAAATTAATCTACCCTAAATAAGATTACTAATTCACAAATGTGATCAAAGATGGCAAGGCAACCAAACAAAATGAATACTTGGTGAAATAAAAAGCTTTATTTCACAGATGTGGTTCATTGTGGAGAAGTGAGTTTCAGAATTTGTCCTCAACTTAAAATTCCTGAATTGGCACAAAGAGATTTCCACAAGGATGAGAAGCTTCACTATTACTTGCAGTGAAATAACGGCATAAATAATTTGCTAATAGAACAACCCCTAAAAAGTAGTTTTCACCCCTAAAAAGGAGTTTTGACATTGACCGTCTTTTCACGAAATAATCGTCCCAAGTTTTTAGAAAAAGGAATTTTGTTTGGTTGTGAATTGAATCAACAACTAGTCTAGTTCCCTGTTTTGTACGCTCACTGCACTGCATTCTGTTATAGTGGAGTATGATGCAGGAAACACATGAAGCAGGTAACCAGACTAATCAACATCAACAAAAAGCAGTGACATAATACACAATGTTTTTGCATACATATGAACATTTTTGAGACCAGTTGGAATAATGTTAATGACCTTTCAGAAGATGGGCATCTTGAAAATAAAAGGTAATTTGTACAGGAAATCGAACAGCTTTGTTAGAAAAAACACTTCTATGACAGTTATTCCCAATGTGATTATAAAATGAGTGAGCCATTAAACATACCCCCTGCCCTGAGTTATCAAGGGAGAGTTTTTGGAACCTGTTGTGAGTGAGTTATCAAGGGAGAGTTTTGGACCCCTGTGTGCGTGAGTTATCAATGGAGAGTTTAAGAACCTGTTGTGCATGAGTTATCAAGGGAGAGTTTTTGACCCCTTTGTGCATGAGTTATCAAGGGAGAGTTTAGATGCCTTTGTGCGTGAGTTATCAAGTGAGAGTTTGGACACCTTTGTGTGTGAGTTATCAAGGGAGAGTTTGGATGCCTTTGTGCATGAGTTATCAAGGGAGAATTTGGACGCCTTTGTGCATGAGTTATCAAGGGAGAATTGGGACCTTTGTACGTGAGTTATCAAGGGAGAGTTTGGATGCCTTTGTGCATGAGTTATCAAGGGAGAGGTGTACTAAGATTCTGAGTGCATATCAGATAAAACTTTACATTGGGACCAAGTAATGCTGTGTATTTTTATTATACTGTGACATATTTCAAATTTATTGGTACAATTTGCACAATGTTAATTTATTAGATATGAAAACTGCAAATTTCATGGAGGATTCTTCACTGATTTCGATTTACCACATGCATTTAACTTTGTGTTGTCAGATACTACCTATATATAATCAATCAAGTTAGATCCATCTGCAAATAGCATAGACCCAGATCTGTCTGCAAATAGCATAGACCCAGATCTGTCTGCAAATAGCATAGACCCAGATTTGTCTGCAAATAGCATAGACCCAGATCTGTCTGCAAATAGCATAGACCCAGATTTGTCTGCAAATAGCATAGACCCAGATCTGTCTGCAAATAGCATAGACCCAGATCTGTCTGCAAATAGCATAGACCCAGATCTGTCTGCAAATAGCATAGACCCAGATCTGTTAGTAGATCTGGTTCACCACAGTTTTGTCAGACCTAGTCATTAAAGCAAACAATATAGAACCTATGTGCTGGTGCAGTGTGTGTCAGCAGATCAGGTTCTTTGTTGTTTGTAGTTGATCCTGTCTGTACACAAGTATATGAAATAGTGTGATTGAATTTAGTCTTTCTTTGTACCTGCTTTTCTGAACTTCATTATCTATAGTTCTGTAGCTCAAGGGTCAAAGAAAGATGGTTTGTCAGGCCGCAATTTCACATTTAGGGTAATTTAAGTCTTGCTGATAAAATCAAATGCACTTTATGAATGAGTTTGTTGCTTAAAAGAAGTGCCACACTTGAAAGTTTTCCTTTAATGTAGACATCAAACAACTTGTAATATTCACCATGTTATTTATGTAATCAATTCTCAGTTCTGCTAAATAGGTTTGAATCTAAATTGAAGCTCAAACAAAATATTGTTAGGTGATAGTCTGTTTTTAATTGTTTCCTGTTTGACAAAACCTTTTTTGAATTCCACAGCTTTGTTTCAAAGGGTTGGATTGTTGTTTCTAATATAAAAAGGTCATGATGTAGGAGAACATACTATTCATATAATGATATTATTTAATATTTATATATTGAAAGTATCCAATATGTCATAAGTACAAAAGGAGTATTTAGTTGATAATAACTGCTTACTGTATATACTCAACTGTAGGTCCAGTCCAAATACAAACTGCTTACTGTATATACTCAACTGTAGGTCCAGCCTAACTACAAACTGCTTACTGTATATACTCAACTGTAGGTCCAGCCCAACTACAAACTGCTATCACATAATGTTCTGGCAGATCAGGGTCTGTGTTGTTTGTTAGAAGTAATCACTAGAACAAACAACATAGTCCCTGGTCTGTAAAAGCATTAGACACCAGCAGATCAGGGTCTGTGTTGTTTGCAATTGGATTCACTTAGAAGCATGTATATGGGGGGGGGTAGTATCTGTCAATCCATCCATTTGTTCATCTATCTATAGCTGTCTTGTCTTTAACAGTTGGGTGGGTATAGCTGGCTTGTACTTGGGGTAAGAAAGAAACCTATTGATTTAGCAGTCAAAAGGTCAAATGTCAAGGTCACTGACTGGAAAAGGAAAATTATTTCCACCAATAATTTTAGTTCTTTGCAACAAACCTGAACTCTGCTTTGTTAAGGGTTTGCACTTGGAACAAGGTATCTACTGCTTTTGGGATCAAAAGTTAAAGGTCAAGGTCACTGGCTAAAAAAAAAATTGGAAAACAGTTTGATGTACAAACTTTTTTAGTTTCTTGACTTTGTAAACTTCACCATAATTTGTAGATGACTTGTAATGAAACCTATAGATTTTAATGTCTGAAGGTCAAAGGTGGCAATTTAAATAAGAAAATAATGTTTTCTGTACATAAAGTTTACTGGGCCCTGAGTGGCTGAGTGGTCTAAAGTGCTCACCATTATGGATCACTGCCATCTCATCTCTGTCTGCATGGATTCGAGTCTCAGGCTCGGCCAATGTCGATACATGAGATTGTTTGCCAGTAGCTTCTTGTGGGTCAGTGGTTCTTTCTGGGTTTTTCCCTCGTTCTTCCTCAACCATGGCCGCCATGTATACCCTATCTTGTACTGAAAAATGGTGTTAAACCCTACAATAACAACAACAACAACATAAAGTTTACATCAAGGCTCATATATTGTATAAGGGTACTGGTCATTTAAGATCTTTGGTCAAGAATCTCCAGAATCAACTATGGCCAACAAATATCTACATTGACAACTAATTGCAAACTGAGTAGGCCTATGATGTGCCTTTCACAATACTATCATTCCAGCCATGTTGTGGATTTAGATATTTGAACTGATTCTATAGTCAAAGCATAAATTATTCTTGTGTAGCAGTCAAGGTTAAAAGAGATCACTTTTAAACCATCCTTGCAGGACTGGACCTTTTAACCTTGTGGTTAGCACCTGACTGAAACAGATGTAGATTCGATCCTCAACATTGGCTATGCTTTGTGTGGCTTTGTCACAGGCAAAATGAGTAACCAGTTGCTGTTTCTTATTAGCAACCAAAATGGCAAGCCTTTTCTCAACTTATTCAAAATGGCTCAGGTTTCTATTTCTCAGAACATTTTTTAGTATATGTTATATCAAAATTTTGTCTGGTGTCACTCCATAGTAATTGTGTGGTTTCCTTATAAACTGGTTTACAATCAGGGTGTTGGGGTCACTTTTTCTCCATAATGGTCAGGTTGGGTTTGATATAACTTTCAGGACTGTACCTGTAGACATATTTTATCCTCTTTCAATGGAGTGGCTTCCTTAGCAACCATATGGAAAACATTTATTCTCTAGAACAGCTGAGCCAGTTTATATGAAACTTGTTAAGAGTGTTTGTTAGAACTAGCTTTATCAAAATTGTGTCCAGTGTGGCTCCCCAAGTGGTTGTGTGACTTCCATAGCAATCATATGAAAAAATTATGTTCTTCTTGCAGAGCAGTTGTATCCATTTTGATCAAAATAAAGTAGGAATGTTTTTTGGGCGATGCTTCTATTCTAGAATGACCAAGTTATTTTTTTTTTAATCAGCTTGGTAGAAGTGTATCTTTATACATGCTTCTTTTCTAGAATGGCTGAGTCATTTCTAATCAGCATGTTAGAAGTAAATGTTTATACATGCTTTATTAAAATTGTGCCAGGGGTGGCTTTGTTTGCAATATTGTGGTTCCCATAGCAATGATATTAAAAATTGGTGGTACCATAGCATTAATATGAAAATCTGTTTTTAGCTTCATCTGACATGAGGAAAAGCTGGATTGGCTTGTGTGTAATGCATCCGAGAGCCTTGCCAAGAAGAATGACAACACTTCTTATATTAAGAGTGCAAAATAACAGTTGCAGATTGGATTCGGAAAGCAGCTGGATTGCTTCAGGACAAACTTGATCAGATAATGGTAACTTGAATGGATGTGAAGACCATATCATAAGTAATGCTGATTGCATTGAAATGGTGGTGACATTAAAGAGAATGACTTGGATGGGTTTGAGCCTGAGGAGGTTGAGTGAGCAATTAAAATTTGGACCATTTGAAGGATTGCAATTAAACACGATACTTGTATTTGTACTTGATTAGCAGTATTTAGATTATTGTCATTACTGTTGACACATTTATCTCTCACTTTGTACCTTCACTGTCTAGAAAAGTAGCTTTAATCTGTCAATCTATCTCTCCTTGCATTCACATGCTCTCATTCTCTCTCATCACTTATTTTACTGAAGTGCTTAAAAAATATATTTTATTATCATTAATACATAATCTGTTGCTATTGTTTAACTTGCTCTATTCCGGAGAGAAAAATACCTTCAAATGCGTGGTGAGGATTCATCCTTTCATGCATAGAATGACTCCACAAAGAACAGAAGTCCAACCCATACACAGAGTGAACTCCATAAAGAACAGAAGTCTGACCCATGCATAGAGTGAACTCCATAAAGAACAGAAGTCTGACCCATGCATAGAGTGAACTCCATAAAGAACAGAAGTCTAACCCATGCATAGAGTGAACTCCACAAAGAACACAAGTCCAACCCATGCATATAATGGTTCCATACAGAACAGAAGTCCAACCCATGCTGCTGTGGGGTAGAAAAATTGCAACAATAACATCCAACACAAAGAAGATTCCTAACCAATTTTTAATGTTCACCCAAGCTAGGGCTCAAGATGACTGTCCTTTACACAGAACAGATTGGTAGTTTTACACCAGGGCAATAGTTTATCAAATCTACAGAATGGAGACAAAGTCAGGGTTCATTTTACAGTGATGACAAATACAGACCCCAAGTCTTATAGGTCAGAATCTTTATCAGTATCAGATGTGTGAACTATGTAGAATTTGTTTTAAACATTACCATATCTGACTGCTTAAAATACTTCAAACTAAAACTATCATATACACCCATGTCTCTTGTCTTAATGATAATCAATATTTATACAATAAATTGGAGGGAAATGTTAAGCATTAATATGATGACAACACATGCATAGGGTGAACTCCATAAAGAACAGAAGTCCAACCCATGTACAGAGTGAACTCCTCAAAGAACACAAGTCCAACCCATGCACAGAGTGAACTCCACAAAGAACACAAGTCCAACCCATACACAGAGTGAAGCCCTCAAAGAACACAAGTCCAACCCATGCACAGAGTGAACTCCACAAAGAACACAAGTCCAACCCATGCACAGAGTGAAGTCCTCAAAGAACACAAGTCCAACCCATGCACAGAGTGAACTTCACAAAGAACATAAGTCCAACCCATAGCAATCTTGCCCATGTACATTAATCATCATTCTTTTCTTCAAGCCAGCATGATTCAGATACAGTTAAATCAAGATTCAAAGAAAATTCCATTTGCTTTGAGCTTACGTTGTGACTTGTACATTTTTTATTATGCAACATCAATCTTTAGTGACATATTTTT
>JAECUM010054241.1:0-25173 GCA_016617855.1 Megalonaias nervosa
ATTTTGCACATATCTAGTAGAACTCACCAATGAAGAAGAATCAAGAATTGGGATGTATAATGTACTGTGCTGTTTGCTTCTTTAATGTAGTGTTAAATAGACAGCAAAATGATCATCTTCCATTGCACTCTAAAGTTTACATTGTATGAGCCGCATTCTCCAAGAAAACTATTTAATAGATCATGAAAGAAATGGAATTGTTAAGCATCAGTAAGGCAATGAAAGCTAAGCAATATTTTGAACATTAGAAACATATACCTGTAATTGACACCTCAAAATGCAGTTTGAATCTCACGAGTTAACATTTTTATTTATACCTATGACCTTTAATAATTTGCCAAATGACCACAACTTTCAAAAATGCGAACTTACAGGTTTTACATGTAGGCTCGTACAAATGTAACAAAAGAAAAGAGTGAAGTCAACAAGCTTTGTAAATTTTAACAAAATAATTTCTTTCCCTAGAAAACAAGATAAAAATATGAAATAGGACTTACGGTTTGTGAATATAATCCAAAAATTAATCCTACAATTGGAAACTATAAGCCCTATAACAAAACAGTTCTAATTGAATCCAGGTTCGAATCTCTATGAACTTCCAATATGGAAGGCGATGACGTCAGATGAGGTCGTTGTACTAATGGCAACAGATCCTCGTTGAATAACAATTTATAATGTTCTGTTTAGAATTCCAGAATACATTTCCATTGAATATCTTTGTCCAAGTATTTTGTTGAAGTAGAATATTTCCCAGGGTGAATAAATTATTTTAAATACGAAAATAAACTCAAATAGCAACAACTTGACAAATACTTTGAGCCCAAAGGTACAATTTTACGACTGATCAGTCTACTAGCAAAATGACTGTTCTAAGCCTCGATTTTAGATCACATGGTGGCTCACGTGAGAGGGCGACGGGATCACTTATTTGAATAGCGGAATAAAATAAAATGCCATTTATCACGTAGGCAAGAATAGCCCTATCTAAGAATCAGATTCTCACGCTGGAGAAATACAAAAGAGAGGCTGTTTACAATTCAGCTAACACGTGGGCCGAAAATGACCTTGGTAATAGCCAATCATTTTCGCGTAGTGTTTAAAAAATCTATGAAGCAAAGTGAGCTAAAAATATTGCTTAAGTCATACTTTTACGTTCTAATCAGACTGATATCTTTTTAAAAATATCAAATCCCCTGAAAATAATCATTACAATAAAATGTAATGAAACAAAAAATAAAATAAAAAAGAATTTAAAAACTAACACAAAAGTAATTAGATTACATATACGTAACACAGGTGATAAACAAAGTTTAACTGGATGATGCAGAATGTTACAGACAAGTTGAATGATATAAAATGTTTCGAACACTACAATCATATAGAATCATAAACATAATATGTGAATACATTTTCATATGAGTGCAAATTCTTTGTTTGTTTGCAAATAATTGCAGTGTAACAAATAACGAGTAGTTAGTATTGTAGATTAAACTTCTAACAGAATGGGGAAGCAGATGGGGTGGGGGTGGATAATAGTAGAGGTGGGTCCGGATCCTATTCAACTTCCAAACATTGCTGCCTATTCAGCAACTTGATAACAGCTACTTTCAGAATGGACCAGTTAGTTTTTAAAAGGCTTTAACACTTTATTTCAATAGTTATTCACCCGAAGTCTAGCATTTAATGAAAGATAATAGACCATTTCTTTTTGTGTGGATGCCATATCACCAACAGTGATTGTATTGTTTAAAAAATATACCATGCATATTGGATGTATGCTTTTAATTTGCGAGAGAAATATAAGAAGCATATGGAAACTATTCACCTGTATTGATATTGCATTTAAATCCTTCACAATCCATTTTTTCACTTTTGAAGGATAGGCAAATATATAGGTAACACATTGATCAATTCAGTATCATGTACTTCCACATATACCATCGAGCTACATGCATGTTGAGGGACCACATATGACTCAATATTTTAAAATAAAAAAAGAAGCAATTCAACAGGTTGCCAACAATCACACACTTACACCGTATTCATATATATAATATAAAATCGAATAAAAGTGAAATTGAAAACGGAATTAAACATATGTATGTTAGAAATGAAATGAAACCATCTCTTGCGTTTCCGGTGTATGAAGAAAATTGTAGAGAGGCAGAGAGGCAGAAAACGGCCGTTATTCAATATATTCCTTTGTTATCATTAATACAAAAGTTTGCAAAAACGTCAGTTATTATTGGCGGTCGAACAACTGTTGGTTTTACTTTTATAGGGGGAAATTATCTGCTTTAATTATTTGATCTTAATTTTGACTATTCCAGTGAATGATTGAGAACTCCAAGATAGATTACTTTTTACTAACATGAATGAACTTGCTGATTTTCGCCAGTTTTATTTATTTTGGGTGCAACTTCTTTAAAGCTTCCAAAATTTTTATTAGCTATTAAATATCAATATATAATAGATAAATAACTCCACACAACATCTTGATCTAAATATAATTGCAATTTGCAGTAGTATCATAGCTGATCAGAATTTTAAGTAGCAATTTACGACGATGTGGTTTGATTGTACCTAGATCAATTTTCAAATCTTTGTTGTACAAGGTAAATGACATTAACATATGAAGCGATATACAATTTAGTTAGAATGATGATTAAAGAATAAATATTTATTATAGTGGTTATAATCTTTTCAAGTTGAATAACTAGAACATATTCTTGACGTACACATATTTGTGTTACCAGCATAAGTAGGAACAAGCAACATAGATTCGTGTGTTATGAATGATAAGTCCAGAATGTGAGGTTTAGGATTTTATAATGCACAAAACAAGGGAACACCAAAAATGCATCATTTTGGGCATTTCGAGCAAAGTAAACCTAAACAGCAGACTTGCTCAGTTTCAATTTTTAATTGATTTTAATTGTTTAACCCGAATAACCAAGGTATTCATCGGTAAGTGTTCTCCATGCGAATTACTTTTGGTATCCGTATAGCTACTATTCCATCAATACATGTTCTATCCTTCATTCTCTAGCATTGATATTTAATCAGTTCACCGAACACGGAGTTATTCCTGAGTTCAAAGAAGTTATTTTCAAACTTGTTATACATTTCTTGTATTGGAATATTAATATAAACCTTGGCCAGGATGCTTGGCAGAATATGTATCTTTGTCAGTTTCAGTTCCATCTTCAAATTACGAAAGGTGATAGTGTATCTGCCCTTTTTATCCAAGTGCGTTATAAAGTAGGTGCTCTGCGTTTTTATTTTATTCCTTTTTCTCATTTAAGTTCCTATGCATTCTCTATCATATCTAGTGTTATTTTCAAAACCGATAAATCATTCGATATTAGCTTTGGCATATCTAGTTGGTATTGTTATGATTCGTCCTCTAATTACCTACTCTATCACTAGACACATCGTAGAACAAAAGTAAGTCTAACGTGCTGATGATGTTCAAGATCTCATGATGCAGTACGCAGGGATCTGGTTAATACTTTGCTGCAATAAGTTTATATATTCATGCAGATAATCCAGAACTCCTTGAAAGTATCGGGTAACATTACAATATTTCTTGAGAAATGGTCATGCAATGATCGTGCACGATGGAATGTTTTGTCTGGTTCAGGCACAAGAGTACATGGTCAACGCCATTGCTTAGTCTGAGACCAAAGAGTCGTAACAAATCCTCGCTTGATATGACTTTGACCCTCGCTGGGTATGACTTTGAACACAGTTCGCTACATTAGTTGACATTGTGAATAATTGCTGGTTTCACTAAAGATTTCTTAAATGTGTGAAATTAATACCCTTGCCAGAGACAATAAAATGTTTTAACAAAGTCAATTTAAACTTGAAAGACGATTTTAATATATATGAAATGTTTCAAAGATATTAAGATCCCCCGATTTCAGTTACGAATCTAGGTTTTAAACATTGTAATAGAAAGTAGCGAACCCAAGTTATAAATGACCATTTACAAAACGCTAACAGTATTATGAATTCAATAATCCCAAATACCCTATCACAACTCCAAACGTTTCGAATGAAATAAAGTAATCTTGGATGTTATTATGTACCAAGACACTACAGTGCACACTGTCTTTGAACGAGTTCTCAATACTTCCATGGTTGTGGTTTGGTCCAAAGGGTCAATGAACACGTTGTAATTCTAATTAATAATTGAAATTAATAATGCCTCCCAAATTTTATCCGAGCGCTACTATAAACTATGATCATATATTCCTAAAGACTGGTTTCAAACATGAATGAACAATTGATCACCAAATCTCTGTAAATACCAATACCCACTTGACATACCAGGGAACAGAGTCTTGTGGAAACCAAATTTGCCGATGGAAAACTCCGCTAATTCTTAAACTCAGTGAACATGTTGTTTACTAATTGCAGTACTGCATATTACCATAAATGAAGACATGCTACTATATATTTGATAAATTAGATAACTTTTCGCATATATATATGGGCAAAAAACGTGGAATATAGTTAGAACGCAATATATTTCGGACTAAGCCAATAATATATAAGTAACAATGAAAACATTTCAAAATGCATCCTAACACTCGTGGAACATGCATGTGTCAGTTATGGTAGATCGCATTATCAACAATTTTCAGTGTTATTTACATCCAGCTCGGGACCTCAGACCAGTAAAATTACAATCAAAGGCTCAGAAAACAAGTCTAGGTAGTTTCTCCTGTGTGAGGCCTTCTTTGCAGTTGATGGAAAAGTTACACGGGATCACGATAACGGTGGTGACGAGAAGGCTGGATTGTTTAACAATGGCATCGATGCGTTGTTTGACTACGCACTTTATTCCATTGATGGATTCGAAATCGATGCAGTTGTTGACATCAATGATATTGCCACAACGATTATCGGACTCGCCAAATACAGCGACGATTACACAAAGTCCATGATGTTTTATGGCATAAGGTGGTGTGAAGATGTTGAAGAAATAATTGAGAATCCTTTACTCAAAAGATGATTGCCAAGAACTAACACATAATCGAATAGATATTCATGATTCAGAAAATAATATATATAAATGTAGCGTTTGATGAAACAATAAGAAAACTGAGATTATGTTTGAAGAATACCACTTAAGAATTCAAAGTGAATGGCTATCAAGGGGAGACACTAAACAATAACTAAACAACATGAAAGAGAATTGTAGCATTATGTATAAATGCTGTAGAAATTGTCATTTTGCAAAGAGAACACAAACTATATGAAAAAATCAAGATTGAAGATTCAGCGAACATAATTACTTGAAAAACAGATCCTAATAGAGTAAAACTCTTAGCAGTTCGACATCTAGCACAACTTTGAGACACGTTCTGAGAAAATTCCGAAAGGATTAATGAAATTCTTTTAGACCAATAGTATCGTAAATAAGTGGCTACAACAAGTATGTAAAGAACGCTTGTAACAATAGCTGACATATTCATTGCAATAGGCATGACTAGATCGACTGTAGTTATGACTATCAAAGTGTGTACAAGAATTTGTAATTTGTGTTGGAGGTTGGAGCTGCTCCATTTGGAAGTAAAGATGATTTATTCATTGGCATTATTAATATGGTTTTATTAAATATTTATCAAGTGTCAAGAATTTTTTTGTCTTCCCCGCATCTTTAAAAAATAAACTTTTGCAGGTCCAGCAACAATTACTATCAGTATGAGTTATGGCTTATTTGTTTCATAAAGTTTATGAGAACTTTATTTTTCGAATGGCTGTATAACTTTACCTTCCATTGACACTCCACCACATGCATATAATTGCATAGTCTATGACTCTGCATTTCAAATGTGTGTTCAGTCAGTGGTGAATAGAAAAGGAGAAGTTATGCGCAAATAAGGCATATGCCGCTTAATCAGATTAGCGCTTGGTTCGTAGTGTTTCCCGTACAAAGACTTCACAGATGTTGTAATGCAAAATATATGAGACAAATAATAGTGTGTCAAGATATATTTTGATTATCTACACATTCGGTTGTCAGGAAGATTTTCAGTAATAGAGCACGAGAAAATATACAGATATAAAAAATGAAGACGATACAAGAGGATCCTAGCACTAATTATTTCAAATCCCTTTACAATTTGTATATATGTGATGTGTTGTTCAATGTTCATAAAAGGATATATTTTCGCGAAGTAATGCATGTTAACTTCCAACATTGAACACTGGAAATGATAGGTGTGGTAGGTGTGTTGCTAAAATGTTAATACTTACCACTTTTGTAGCCGCTGTCAGTATTTCCTTGCTTGTCTTCGGGGTTTCTTCTTTCACATAGTTGTGAATCATACGATTCATTTATACATGAAAGACCGGATGCTTATATTGGAAAACGAGAAAACATAAAACTATCATTACTTGTTTGCCTTAATCAGTGCCATAAAATGCAATTCTTCCAAATGATAGTTAAAAGAAAGAATTAATATTTCAGCTCGTGGGTTGTAAACAGTTCGAGTCATCCTCTGGAAAATGTTTTATTTTTATGTCGCGCAATCGAGAGACAGACACACGGCAAGACAGACAATAACTGATACAGACACATGACTAGATATAGATGAAGAACATAATCTATTTTCTATTGCAAGAAAAATTTAAGGATATATCGCTGAAGTCCTGAATCACTGTAATGCTAAGTATTTTTGTTTTGATCAGAGCGTATTTACAGGCTGCATTATGTACTGGCAGATATGATTGATAACTTTAAAAATGTTAGATATACTTCGTTCATGTTGAGATGTTTTCATTTACGTACGGGCCAATACAATGCTATAATACAATGGCGTTTAGAAATCATTTAGACAGCAGCAGAGGTTATAATGTGAAACAGTTATTTTCAATATTTTACCATGCATCTCTGGAGTGAGAATAATGGATTCATCTTCTTTGCTTTGTCTGCGACAAAAGGCACAACACCCAATTCTTATCAAAGACATCTTGTAAACTCTGAACTGAAAATAGCATGAATATCATAAAATGCTATTTCTGAGATGCAATATCAACCTCATTACAACACAAATATACGGACACATTACCAGTATATATGTATAAGTACGTTAACCATTTTTCTTGCATGGTTTCCTGAATTTACCTCTGAATGGATAGATGTGGAATGTTCACTTAAGGAATTATACTGCATTCAGCAGCTGTGAACTACTGGGAAATTTGTCCTAAATAAAAAAATGATATATTTTTCCCGATGCAGTTTTATCAAACTTCCAGTAAGATATCAATTTTATTACCAGTACGGAAACTTTGGGTTACCATTTACAATGAAAATTCATATTATCCTAAACGTGCAAGTCTGTTTACTCCATAGAACCACGAAGTAGTACTTTCGTTAGCCACGCATCTGAATCTGATAATACGTAGATTTGGTAGAATTTTTGTTTTTCTAAGTCGGATGAGATGTTACAATCATCAAAAACTTAATTTAGTATCTCTTACCATAATTATTACCGACCTTTCTTACAAGTTTTTTACCGAGATGCTACAGATGTGTTCTTTGACGTTCCTATGATCATTGCTTATAGTTGCCCAATATCGAAACACAAAAACAGGTAATTTTACTTTCTGGACAATATGTGTAAGATCAGTTTTGTTCTTTCTTCGAGTTCAAATATGGTCATGACATCACTGACTTGAAATTAACAAAATGAAAGACAGTAAAAGCTGAGTCAATGATAGACATTTCTAAAGAGTTTTTAAAATTTTGTCGTGTATTTTTTCAGAAGAAAATACCATCTCCCGCCAAAAATATTTTTAACATTACGTTTCCTGTTGGAAGCTACTGAGACTCAGACACAATAAACATAAAATATTATGTTCATCCCGCTAAGGCCTAGGCTTCTATTTGAAGTCAGCCACTTATAATTATGATGGGCTCTCGTCAGCAAGAACGCCTACGAAAAGCTTAAACCTATGAATATTTGGTAACATAGAATTTCCCATATTGACATTCAAGCGCTATATCATGTGTAATCTATGGACATTTTAAAACTTATATTTTCCCTTGTCGCCATAAATCCAAAAATGATGTCCAACTACAGATTGACTATCTACAGGTTTGTGAAATTGGAATAGGAAAATTCTCATATGTTACAAGCTCAATAAATATATTATTGGGGTGGGTGTACGAGATAGACAGCAACGTAATTTGAACATGGGTCCAGAGTGTAATTTTGTGTCTATAGTATCATATTTGAAACCAAATAGTATGACATCAGTGTTAAATTCCCATTAGATGCCAAATGAATACATAATTTTACAATGCTGCATTCACGCCAACAGACCCATTCATAGATATAACATTCGTAAAACATTAGTATTGTATAAAGCTAACAAATTGGAGAGCCTTTTTAGTGAAAGAATTGATACATAGGACGGAAATGTTTTGGCAAGATTTGTAGCGAACTGCATGAATGAAAGAAAACTATGTTGCACTTGGCGTTGAATATTTTTAAACCTATTTAGCATTAGTAAGGATAACGAAAGGTCAATTTAATGATCTCTTACATACGGAGATTTGTATGCAATGATTCCCATTGTAAAATATGAGTAATATTTGCCTGCTGTTCGGTAACTGATTATGCAGACAATCAAAAATAGTATCATCTTTTGATTGATAAATGAAATATAAAAGGCTGACTAATTAATTTATATCAACAAGTATAATATAAATTGTTCATTTGCACTTATTCATACGCAAGGATATCAAGAATTTTGTTAATTATGTAAATGAGCAAACAATTAGTTTTTGGTAATTAGTCCCACTAGGTTATATCGATTAAAAGTTACTGGAAGACATATATCGGTAAATTAACAAGTTGACCTATATTACTGAACAAGATACCTATACACAGGCCTATGTATTTGTAATCACGGTGTCACATCAATGACATGTATTACATGAAGTTTCCGAAACTCTTCTACCAAACTTAAGTCTCACATTTCATTTGGCAACGGAATGTTTCAACGAGATGAGCACTATAATATACTGTACGTGCAACTAAACAGTATCTACGCTGATGATTCATATGTAATCGTTCTCATTGCATTGTATGGTATCGAAATAATAATAATAATAATAATAATAATAATAATAATAATAATATTTACTACTACTACTACTAATAATAATAATAATAATATCACTACTACTACTACTACTAATAATAATACTAACGATTATGATGACAAAATAGCACAGTGTAAACGTCCGTTTATCTGCAAAGTGCATTGCTGTGTGGATAAATATATGTAATATTTATAAAACAGGAGAGTCTCGCTAAACAACGCTATTAAACAAGTATATACATTAACAAGTTGTCATATATCACTGAACTAAATACCTGTTCACAGAGCTATGTATCTGAGTCAAACATATGTTATTTGTGATCAACATAATAAACTGCGACCTACCAAAATATTAACTTCCTGGATGGGGCAAACATTGCTTATTGTATTGTACGTTATTAAAATAACAATACTTAATAGTAGTCATGATAAAAATAGTGAAAATTACTACGACGACAACAATAACAACAACACTTTCTACTCATTAGCTTACCTTGAACTACGGAACACGGACGGAAGACCTGCTAAGCCTACACCTCATACAAAGCGATTTTACCAGTGATATAGATGAGGTATACAAGTATTCGTGTATTTACCCGGAAGTAGAAGTTTCAAAAACTGATCTTGAATTCCACATAATACGATCACGCACCAGATAACAAATCTATATACTACTTGTTGTTTACTATCAGTTTGCAACTTGTCGAAATGTTACCTTCACCTAAGAATATAACTTGAACTTTCTCGTCTCTTCTTTTCCTTCTCGTATTCTTTCTTAGATGATTTGTTATATACATCCCCAGATTCACCAACAAGAAGGGAGCTAGGGGCTAGAGATGGCTGGACATTACAAAATATTGTAATAACATTTACATAATGTCGTTACAAATGGTTCTGGTCGTTAGAACAGAAAGGGCCCTCTGGAGTCAAAGGAAAATGGAATTGTATGTAAGACATCAAAAGCTGCTTATGTTGCGTGAAAGGCTACATATGGACAAGAAAAGGCGAATAGCATCAACTACTATATCCCTCAACTGTTTCAAATTGTGTGTAAATATCATTTACCACCCATCATTAAAGAACAATTTAACAGTTTGATACATTGCGTTTCTGCAAACAGAGTTAATTACAAGGCAGAGTCGCCGTCTACAATTTGGAGTGTAAAATATCCTTAATTATTATTTTTTGTTTGCTAATATCTTCATTGACTGACTTGTATAATACTACTCAGAGTTGGATATATTTTGGACGTACTGAAACTGGAATTTCTCATTTACTTATTTCGCATTGAACCAAAATAATAGAATTGAGCAGTCGTATCTAATTTGACTATTATTCCCCAATTCCCAAATCATGTACAGCTTGATCTCCATATTTTGAGCAGACTGTCTTTTCATGCTAGTTTTGTTGGCCAACAGTTCGACTTTCTTCTGCTGCAAACGCTGAACGACTGGTAATGTCTATTAAAATGGAAGTCAGACATTTACTGTTACAAAATTGTTTGATTAATTACAAGTGACATTAAAACATATGCTACTACATCTCACCTCATATGTTAGTTATATATGGATACAGCATTTCCACTCGTGAGTTCCACAAATAAAAATGAAGCCAAACATCTTGTAGGAACATGCTAATATGCATTTTTCAGTCTTTATAGAGTTGGAAAATCCACCATGTTATTACATTATTGACAAAATGACGTAAATACAATTGGAAAGTGAGGGTCAAAAAGTTTTGGTAATTGTACACTCGAAACTTATGAAACTGTCTGAAGGATACAATAATCATCAGTAAAAGGGCAGATTTGAACGTGTAAGTTACACAATTTAGAACATTATCTAGCACTGAGGCTTCATTTTGCAGGAAGTTCTTCTTTCCAATACCAGGTCTTTGCAATACTGTAATAATCTCTAGTACATTTTGAAACTGAATTCCAAAGCTACACATCAACTTACTTATATTGTTGCAGCTGCAGGACAATCGAATCAATTAAATCCTACGTCGATAAGATGGACGTCATCTGTTAAGTAATCGCATCTTCCCAAGTACTTGATAAAATTGTCTCCGTCACATTTTGAATCAGAGGAATTTGAAGCTGCTTTACATATTTAAGTGTTTAAGAAAATTTTCCGTTTTGAATTTCAATCCAGTGCAGACATGATACTTAAATGTTTCTGATAATGATTTGGTGCGTTATACAAGTTTTTGTAGCAGCCAGAAGACATCTAAATCTGGCCTTATTAAAATTAGACATTTCCAGTTGGTGGCAAGGTTATAGTGATGCAATCTGGTATATAGATATTAAACTATTTTCCACTGTTATAACTTGGTCTCAAGCTATTCAAATGACATCACTACGATAATGCCATATAAGTGTTACAGAAACGTAACTGGGTAGTAAGTCAAATGTGAAACATAAGTATCATTAATACCTTTTAAAAGTGCTATGTATATCTAATTCTCAGATTTGGCATTTTCATTATCAAATCTTAGCTGACATATATCGTGCTTTTCACTTTTTTGGTGTGTTAACAGCGTGTCGTTCCTTGTGATAACCTGTCCTGCAAACAATCCACTGATTTTGTCTGTAGTTGAGGGGTACCTCTTACATATATTACAAGATGCGATTGTTCGATCTTCGTTTGAATCGAGTCAAGAATACTCCTGGAGCCAAGAATCTTTGAACTCCCGTTTTATTTTTATATGTTTCCCTGTGATAATCAAGTTTAGTTTTAGCCCGTTTTGTGGACTTTTTTTTCAAATTTTCAATATTCGGGCTACGTTTTATAAGAACACTATCCATCCAGATGCGTTTCTGGGACAAATTCATTTTAGTCGCGTGTAATATTGCAAGGAATCCAGCGATTGGGTCCATACAACAGATTCCTCGGAGAAGCCCTATCCACCGGCAAATGAAATTCATTCTGATGTAATCATCCAAAGATATCGCCTAAACTTGTACTGTCTGCTTCCATTGGCTGTATCCATAGAAGCTGCTGCTGGTTTAGTCCTAATAGATAAATTTCATCATACAGTATGTAAATATATAACGCACCCGTATTGTACTCGCAGGTAAGTATTCCAGATCTTATCGTGTTCATCAAACGTTGGAAAGAACGTGGAGAACCGTTCATCCCAAATGGCATATCTTTGTATTGGTAAAGTTTATCTGGAGTCAAGAATTCTGAAATTGCCTTTGCTCTCCGTAAGTAGAATTTGCCAGAATCTCTTCATGAGGTCAAACTTTGTGACATATTTGGAATTTCCAATCCTGTCATTACAATCATCAATCCTTGCAATTAGAATGAACCTGTCTTAGTTACATTGTTTTCTATTCTGTAATCAGTACTCATACTAAGGTCTTATCTGGTTTAGGCATTAGAATACAAGGTGAACTCCAGTCACTTTTACTTGCTTCGATAAAGTCCTCCACCAGCAAATACTGAACTTCTTGCCTCAGATAGTCTTGTTTGAGAGGATTCATCCTATAAGGATTTTGTTTTCCAGGCGTTGAATTCACTACTTCGAAGTCGTGGAAAATCTTATTTGTTCGTGCTGGAATATTTGGAAATAAGTTTTCTTATTTTTTTGATCAGCTGATTAGCTGTTTTAGTTCGCTCGTACGAAAGTGTCTGGTCCGAAACCTTCAGAATTTCGAAGATTAGTCACTTCAAAGTCACCATTACCCGATTTCTCTTCTTGAATAGATTCTCAATAGGAAACAACATTGTTTGTTTCTTTTCCTGTATCTGTATCACTCTGTTGGCCAAAAGGTGTAAAATGACTTTACCAAATATTTGACTAAGGTCACGGTTCTAATATTCCGAAGAGGAATACTTTGTAGAAAACTTGTGGATGCACACATAATCATCAACAAGCATGGTTGCCTAGCTTGGTCCTAGGTAAATTGCCGACACAGTCTACCAATATTCTATCAATGGTTCATCAAACGCAGGAATAGGCAACAGATGAGCGTTGGGTATTTTACGATTGGTTTTCCTACCATCTGACACATATGACAAGATCTACAAAACCTAGTAACATCACTTTTAAGTCTCGGCCAGAACAAATGATTTAAGATAGATTTTGTTTACTCCAAAATGACCAGGCAATTGAGTGTGTAGGGCTAGACTAAGAATTCCCTGTCGATATGATCTCGGAATAACAATCGGATAGCTATCTGACCACTCGTCACTAGCGGGTACATCAGGTGGCCTCCATTTCCTCATAAGGACCCCATTATTCAAGAAATAGCACGTTCCTTCTTTTGTGGCTACAGTTGCACTTATAGCCCTCTGAACATTACAGTAGACCTCTGGATCTTCTTCTTATAAGACAACTAAAGACTGCCTTTACTCACCGGTCCTAAAAATAATTCTCATTAAACATTAACAAAATACAGAGGAACATTAAGATTTCCTAAATCTGCTCCATGTATTAGACTACTTTCACTAGAGGAAGACTTCTCGGATAAACAGCAGAGTATTTAAGAAAACTGAGAAGCTCCTGTGCCCCTAATATCTTACTAACAGTAGCCTCACGTAAATCACTAACAAGTGGTACTGTGTCACCAACGAGTGATATTGAGTAACCAGTGGGTGACAATGGAACTTTCGACATGAATGGTGTTTGAATTTCCATAACAAAATAAGTCTGGAGCGAGCTATCCCCCACACAAGTATCTCTTTCAATATATGAGGGTGACCTTAAACTCTTCGAAACAAGAGCATTTGCAACTGTTCCGTTATAATTCTCTTGCCTATATTTCACCCTATAGCAATCAGAGATATATTGCCCATTCCTCTTAAATTAAGTGCACGTTGAACGAGATCAGGTTTTCTGATTTATCTTAACTGAAACCTGTTGAGAGAAAAATTTATCTATAAATGGAACTTTGTGAATGAACGAACAATCATCAGCTGTAGTAACTGTTCTAACTGCTTTCTCTAAAGTTTCAACCCCTTTCTCATCATCACTATAGACATGATTATTTAACACTATTCTTTCTAATTAGCATTATCTATTCATCTAGCCGTTGTGTTTGCTTCTAATGCTTCTCTCGTTTGTCTTGAATTTCTATTGTTTCCTTCTTTTTCACACACTGGCTCTCTCTCTCCTTCTTTCTTACCTGCATTTTCATACCACTCTCCTTTTCTAAAACACTTTTTTATCTCTTGCCTAAACTGAAGTCTTAACTCTCTTTCCCCTGATCTCCTACTCAATCCAGACAAAGTATAGTTTATCAGACTATAAACACTTTTATCGAAAATGTTCTGGTTCATCAAATAATCTATCAAGTATCTTGATTTCCTCTTTCATTCTGGAATGTTTCGCCTCAGAAATTTAATAATGTTTGGCAAGTTCAAAGCACCTGTCTTTCTATAAGGATTCTAATATCTCTTGGGTTGGATCAGCTATAACATTCTCTTCTTTGGATGTCATGGTGATAGCCAGTTGATTTCACTATTAATTTCCCAGCTATAAACTCAACATATCAAAGGCTACTAAAATTTCAAACAATAAAATCCAAACGTCAAAAACATTCTTCTGAAATATCGAAAACCTCTTCAATATTAAAACTTTTAAAATAATTGAATACATTCGGATGCTGAAAATATTTAAGTAAGACTTTATCCCGGACAAGCCCCCAATTTTCTGTTACGTCTAGGTCTCTAAACTTAAGTAATAGGACCAGGTAAGCGAAGAAGCATTCAAGTTTCCAAAATATAAATTTATTTAAACAAAATATGAATCAAATAAAATGAAGGAATTAAAATTAACTTACAATGTATGAATTCCTAGTATGTAATCCTGCTAATTCTGCTAATCCTGAAACGTTCAATCAAGTTCTCACTAATCCAGAAACTGTTCTAAGGTAATCGGAATGAAGCCTGTGTGTTACCGTGATAACACAACTGAATCCAAAAGAGTTGTTAATTCAAATGCTTTTGCTTCAGTGTAATCTCATGAAAGTAGACTATCACTGAAGTCCAAAAACTTTCACGTATTACGATAAAATGTTGTTAGATATTCAAATTCGTGAATATAATCACATAATCCCAGGTACTGACTATTTAAATCAGAAATTATTCCCTCTGCGATATCCAACGAATTTATTACCAATGAATCACAAGTTCCCCTTGAAGGAACAAGTAAATCACGTCCTTTCAATGACTCTTACTAAAGCTGGCATGGCTGCAAGAGGAATACAAATGGAGCGTATATTTTCATTATATTGTGTCCTTTTATGCTTCATAAAACAATCTTTGATTCAGAATTACTTCTAGAATAATTTGAATCGTATTATTCTCTTTCACAATAATTTGGTCGTCAACATACACAAACTGGTCTGACTTTGAAATCTCACTGAACAAATCCAATTCTTGTCAGAGCAAATGAATTCTCAACTCCCACGCTTGTTTACCTGTTCCACAATCAACATTTGATTGTCATTCAGACTGCTGAGTTTGTTAGGTTCACCTATATCAGCCTTCTCATAAACTCTTACTACGTAGAATAAATGTACTTTTTCGATAGTACTAACCATTGAAGTAAACAATGCAGTAAAACGGTATGTGCAGTAGAAAGCCTTAAAAATTGTGTTCTGTCCTACTACCAAGTAGAATCACAGGTATATTAAAGCCAAGTGGTCACTTATTACGGGTAACCTATACAATCTGTTCCCCATTCATTGGTCACATGCTTCACTTTACAGAAAGTTTACAGTTTGCAATAGAAGTATGATAAGGAGACACTCATCATAAGGGTGGAGGGGTGTACATGGAGATAGATACTTAATAATTTACTAGTCTTTGAACAATATGAAAATTAATTTCCACATTTCTGTCCTACTACCAGTAGAATCACAGGTATTTAAAAGCCAGTTGAGCACTAATTATGGGTAACCTAGGCAATCTGTTCCCCATTCATTGGTCACATGTTTCACTTTACAGAAAGTTTACAGTTTGTAATAGAAGTATGATAAGGAGACACTCATCATAATGGTGGAGGGCTGTACATGGGGATAAATACTTAATAATTTACTAGTCTTTCAACAACATGAAAATAAATTCTCACAGATCATCGGCACAATCAGAGCTTTCACAGGCAAGTTACATTTTTTTGACAAACCCGATCTGCACTTCATTTAGAATGCAGGAGGGTCCCAATCTGAAGTTAAAGCGGCCCTGAGCATCAGTCTGTCCATTTTTTTTTTAGCACAGAGTATGATTCTTTAACGAAATCAAGCAAAATATTATGATGTTGGCGAAAGCTATTAAACACCTTCATTTTATTAAAGAAATTTATCTCTCGATTAACCAACCTAAGTATTCCTTGGCTGCCATCACTTTCAACCAACATCAATAGAACTAAAATTTTGATTCTGCTTTTTATTCAAAATAGGCTAACAAAATAAGTGTGTTTCCCATCAGCTGATAGTCCCTATTTTTTGTTGCCGACCCTAGCACTTTTTCTCTCCAAATTCCCGAAATTGATTTGTGCATCTAGTTTAGCCTAGCACTTGATGCGCTTCGTACATTATATATACTAATCATTATCATATTTATAATGTTTAAAAAAATAAGATCCCTACATACCTGCCAGTACCTTAATTTCAAAACCAGTGCAATAGGAAACTCATATGGGGGAGGCCTTAGTATGGTGGTAATAGATACATTGCTGCTTAGCAATTGATTTTGTATAAATTTAGCAAGAATTTATATAATTAAGTAGGTTATTAACTTGCTGTTAGTGGGGGGGGTTGTTTTTTGTATTATCTGTTGTTGATGTCTGGTCATAATTAATTCAACTTTTGTATGAATGTTGACCTGAAATTTAATACATTCAGAGTTGAATGAGTGAGCACTGCTGCAATAATCATAGTGAACACAGTGACAGTATTTGCACCAACCTTAAAATTAATATGAACAGATCCATATAAATAGGAAATAATAACCTTTCAAGCCAAAACCTCTTTCGCTTCCAGTTAGGAGTAGTTATGGAAGTTCTGCCAAGGACATTTCTTTAAAGCCAGTAAAAACAATAATAACAGCAGTGCATGTAAAAACAGATTTTATAGCCCAGGCAAACTCATGGCTTAGCAATTAGGGGCAAAATACAAGGTATAGATATAATGTTTTCAGCTTATATGTAATACAGTACAGACTGAACAAAGCAGGAAAAATAGTATGAACAAGAAGCAATTCTACTTAGATGAAGCCAGAACCAAACTGACATACAATACTGGAGGCTATTTATTATATAGTAAATACAATCATATGTACCTGACATACCCATTTCACAACTAAGGTTGTATAAAGTAGGCATTTCAGCTGAATTGCAAAATTGATGATAACATGTACATCATGAATGTCCAGGAGAAATTACAAGTACCTGCAGTTACAGTATGAAATTTTGTTTAAAAAATGCCACCCACATAATAATAATAACAATGGCCTTATTTAAAGAGGGTAACACAATTAGCTAAGAACTAATCCACCTTGAGGTCCTCATACAAAGGAATTTATTTATTTTAGCTGCATCTCTGAAGCCACTGGATATCTTGGGTTTGGAAGAAGGAAATAGAGTGGGCATTTCTAATCTCAACTGGAATACTGTTCCAGAAAAAAGATCCAGAGTATTGGAAACTTTTTTAAAATAATTCCTTATTTGGTTTGGAAATTTTATACTGTTTGATAGACATGGATCACAGGTGGGGAGTAGTGCCAGGTAGCCTATACTGGAATAGTGATTGTCAGTCAGGATCACTATTATTGGATGTCCCGTACATTAATTTGGTTTTTCTCAAACGGATTTGGTCTTTAATAGGTAGTATTTTTAACTTGCAATCTAAATTTTCCTTGCTTTGTTTCTGGATTGATATTAGCCCAAATGCATGTTTTTGAAGATGTGCCAGGTTTGCTATGTTTTTATCATTTGAATTACCCCATGCTGTATTACAGTAGTCAAAATAGGGTTGTATGTAACTGTTATAAAATAGTTTTCTGTGCCTTTCAGGGAGAAAATGTCTTATCCTACTGAGAAGCCATAAACATGAATTGACTTTTTTACTGATATGTTTGATATGTTCAGTCCATGATAGGTTATTATCTACCAAAACACCAAGTAGTCTATCATGACAGACCATTTGCAACTTTTTATCCTTCCATGTCAGACATAGTTCATCACTATCAAGATTTGTACTTTTCGCTGTGTTGAGATAAGTAATATTTTAGTTTTACCAGTATTTACCACCATGCCACTGCATGTGCACCAGTTGTCCAGTTTGTTTAGGGCATTCTGTAAAGAACTTTCGAGTTCATGCTTTGTGTTTTGGATGTTTGACAATGTTGTGTCATCTGCACAGAGATCTGTAGATGATATTGAGTCCCTTAGTAAAAGTGGTTGGTCAGTAATAAATAAAATAAATAGTAATGGACCTAGAATCGAGCCTTGTGGTACTCCATATCTAATTGTTCCAGGTGCAGACAGAACATTATTTATGTAAACATGTTGTGTTCTCTCACTTAAGTATGAAGGAAACCATCTAACTGTGCTTTAATCACATTGGTAGATTTTCAGTTTCTTCAAAAGGATTTCATGATCCACCATGTTAAAAGCTTTCCTGAAATCTACAAATACAGATCCTTTTATTCTACCTTGGTCAAGTGCTTGAAGCCTTTCATCAGTTAAGGAGATCGAGGCGGTCTCACATGAATGTTTCTGTCTAAAACCTTATTGATTAGGGTGTAACAGCAGGTGCTTGGTTAAATATGACATGAATGAGTCATGGACGTGTTTTTCAATCAGTTTTGACCAGTTTGGTAGTATTGAGATTGGCTGGTAGTTATCAGCATCATCCTTGCAGAACCAGATTTGTGAATAGGAGTTACTTTTGCAATTTTCCATATTTTGGGGACAGATGAGGTTGCAATACTTAAATTGATTATGAATGTTATGCTATTAAAAATAGCAGAGGCAGAAGATTTAATGAGTCATGGACCAATCTGATCAAGTCCTGTAGCTTTCTTGGTATTAAGTTCACTGAGAAATTTTTTAACAAAGTTTTTTGATACTGGTGGGATAGAGAAACATACCTCCTTAGAGATTTTGCTTCTGCAGAACTTTTTCAGTTCATTAAAGTTGTTTTCTGTCACAGGTTCTTTTAACTTTGTGGTAATGTTGGTGAAAAGAATCATTGAAAACATCTGCAGTGTCAGTGTCATCAGTGACTATGGTGTCATTTACCAGAAGTGAGTGAATTTTATTTGTGTCATCTTTGTGTGTTCCTCCAGTGAGTTCATTGAAGACTTTCCAAATGGAGTTTGTGTTGCTCTTTTGTTTCGAGCAATGATTGATAATAAGTGTTTTTATTTTTTTAATCATGCTTGTTATTTTATTTCTCCATACTTCATATTGCGCATGGTTTCCCATAGCCTTGAATTGTCATCCAAATTTTGGATCATATTCCATGGAACTTTATATAGGTCATTGAGAAATTGTTCTTCATTAACATTTTTGAACGATCTGTAAGTGATAGTTTTGTGTGTATTTTACTTATTTCTCTTGCATTTAACCTTTCTTGTCAAAAAAGTAGGATAGTGGTCACTAAGACCAAAATTTGGTACATTAACACAAGCCACATTGTCTGGTAGGTTGGTATAAATGTGACCAATAGAGTGCTTGATTTTTCTATTACCCTTGTGGGCTCATTTACCAGTTGGACTAGGCCTAATGATTCAATAAATTTCATCCAGTTGTTCCATGTTTGAGTTTTGAGTAGGTCCTTATTTACATTGCCAAGCATATATGTTTCTAGCTGGTCCTTAATGAAAAAGGTACCACCAATATGGCTGCCACTGACCATCTTTAAATTCTTGTTACTGTTACTTCTCCTGAATGAATGGTCATATGAACATGTGGTTTTCACTAAAAGAATTCTGTTGCTGGCAAGTTGGTTCTTGATTAAATGGTGCCAGTCTGACTCCCAGTATGGCCCAAATGACAGCCATCATGGAAATCTTGTTATTGCCACTTCTTCTGATTGGATGTCCATTATCACTAAAAGACTATGTATAATGTCTATTTGGTCCTAACTAAAATGGTGCTGATCTGATATCCAATATGGTCACTACATTAGACATCTTGAAAGTCTTGTCATCGCTACCTCTAAATGGATGGTCATATCAGAATGGAGCTTTCACAAAGAAACATCTTGGGCTTAAATGACAGTGGTGCTGATAATAAGCTCATTTCAAAATATTGTTATTTCTACTCATCCGTTATGGGTGATTGTGTCAACATGGGGAATTCACCAAAAGACTTCTTAGGATGTCTAGCTGATCCTGTATAAAAATGGTTCCAATCTGACATCCAATATGGACACCATAGCAGCCATCTTAAAAATTTTGCTATCTCATCTCTACTTAAACAGAAAGTAATATTGAAATGGGGTTTTCACCATATGCCTTTGTAATATATCCAGATGGTCTTAAATGAAAACTGTGCTAATCTGATGACCAAATTGTCCATCACAACAGGAATTATCATTGGAAAAGTACGGTAAATTTATCTGCTTGATATATTTAACAGTTGAAAGTGTTCTGTTTTCTCATTGGGCCCAAAATTACAGTAGCATTCCCACTGCACTATCATTTTAGCCTTGTGACACTTTAGAACCCACCGTTACATTTAATGTTTCCTGATAGCCATTAAAAGTAATCAGTTAATTAAACACTCTATCACCAATACTAAAACCCTATCATTCAAATAACACCTGTTCCTTTCTTTTCTTATATGTGCGATTATTAATATACTCCAGGATAATTGCTTGCTCACTTAGCCACTAGATGTATATGTTGTACCTGTCTTGGCCAGGCTTCTGGTGCATGATCTTTGTTTTTGGATTTGCACTGACATAGTCACATGATTGGCCTGCCATGATGGAGTCCACTGGTATCATATATTATATATCTTGGTAATTTCCATTATCAACTCCTAACGTGTGACGCATATTTTCAAATTAAAGAAATGATGAATGATAATTCTGAAAAATGAACACTGCACCTTCAGAACAAGCATAAAATTACTTAGCTAGCCCCATCTAGATCTGTCATTGATGATTAAACATTGGTGATTCTGAATTAGATAGTGCAAATTACCTGAAGAAAGATCGTAAGAAAGGAAAAACAGCTTTCAGTAGTGAATGAGAGATTTCATATATTTCGGTGAACATCAGTGGATCACATGGTAAATTTTATATCTGTGCTAAATTTTGATTTAGATATGTTTAGTTGCAAATGGGTGATATGAGAGGGTGGGTTGGCATGGTTTACGCTACTTTAGGCGCTATTAAAACTTGTTATTAGCTTTGCTTGTAATAGAACAGAAGAGGTTATATGATTGTCTATCATGCATCATTTGTTATTCATCCATCTGTCTGTTATTGCTAATTTGTTATCACATCTCCTAAACTTCTTTGTGGATGGCAGTGAACCTTTTTTACACACTCATTCATCTCGTGGTCTAGTTGGTCCTAAATGAAGACGCTGCTGCTCAGACATCCAGTATGAAAATCTTGTTATCTTTGCTTCTCTTGAACGTACAATCATACTGACATAGTTTTCACCAGAAGTCTTAACATACAGCAGAAGTCTTAACATACATGTAACTTCTAGTTGAAAATCTTGTCATTACTCCTCCTCAATGGATGGTGATATAAAGTTTTAACTAAAAGACTTCTCATGATGTCTAGTTGGTCCTAAATGAAAATGGTGTTGATCTGAGTTACATTATAGCTGTCACAGCATCGATCTTAAAAGCTTTTTATCATTTCGTCTCCATAGCGAATAGTTTGTGACAGTGGTGCTGGTCACAAATCCAATATGGCTATCATAGTGACCATTTTGAGAATTTTGTCATCACTACTCCTACTAAATGGATTTCACATTAACATGGGGATTTTACTAAAATCTTAGGGTGTCTAATGAAAATGGTGCCACTCAGGCCGCCACAGTGACCATTTAAATGGTCATATCAGCATGGTGTTTTAACTGAAAGACTTCTTGTGATGTCTGGTTGGTCATAAATGACAATGATGCTAAACTGACCACCCAAATAGTCAATAACGTAACTGAAATGGGTGCTGCACTATGAAGTTTTCTTTTATGTATCCAAGTAGGAAATGGTGCAGTTTTGGATCTTCCAATTCACCTGTATTGAAAACACAAATAAAAAGTGAGGGATTGTTCCTTGATTTACATTGAAATATTTGTCCAATGATAAACTAGTTGCAACTGGAATTTTGTACATTATAATTAAGTGTTGATAGGCATCATTCTTTCATTTGTTAGAAGCTCCAATGTGAGCATGAAAACCTCATCCAGTGAGCTGTTTTTACAATTAATAATTGCCATAGCAGAAGTTAAAACTACATTATGTCTGACATTTGGAATAAATATAACTTGGATAGTTTCAATATTTAAATTCAAAGACTAATGAGCTTCGACATTTATTGAAATTCAAAGACTAATAAGTTTTGACATGTCAAAAAAGTGGTTCATTTAAAAAATGGTGGCCATTTGAAATATTGGAAACAAGAAGTAAATGATGTAACAATCCAATTTGTATCAAACTGGCTGGCTGTGAAAAAATTTTGCATTATTAATCATTTTACAAATTCCGTATATTGTTGTGGGCTGCAGGAAACAATTCCATGGGCCCTCTGTTTGAAACCCCTGGACTAGATACATGTAAGCTGTACCTTCTAGCAATGCATGGCAACCTTAATGTTTCTTTTTATAGTTTTTATACAACATTCATGTAATAATATTATATGTGCACATGTTTTCCAGATGTCAGTCTGCTTCTCTATTTTTGTCAGAATAAGTTAGGCTCCCTACAATCTGTGGTTACCAAACTATTTGATAAGCTTGCCTTTGGGAAGAATCTGATTAATTTTAGGTATCAAAAGTCAACAACTACTTTGGAAGGTCACAAACTGTACTTCAGTGGCAGAGAGGACAAATATGAGCAGGGAGCTGGGTTCCTTGTCCACAAGGATAGCGTGAGTACTGTCATGGGATGTCAGCCAGTCTCCAGCTTGCTCATCACCATCCTCCTCAGGGCAATTCCATTCAACATCACCATCATACAGGCATACGCGCCAACATCAGACTATGATGACGCAGATGTGGAAGACTTCTATGATCAGCTACAAGAAGTTGTGGATAAAACACCGAAGAAAGACATTCTGGTTGTGCAAGGCGATTGGAATGCCAAGATAGGCGAGGACGCTTGCATGAACTGTAAAGGAACATGTGGGCGTTGATGCAATGCACAGACCAACAAGAGAGGCCTGAGGCTCCTGGAATTCGCTAGTTACAACGGCCTAATGCTGGCAAACAGCTTCGGCCAACACAAAGTATCCAGAAGGTGGACATGGCACAGTCCAAGCGGAGACCATCACAGTCAGATCGACTGCATCATCGTGAAGAGGCACGTGCAGCCAAGTGTAAACATTGCCAAGACTCGAAGCTTTCCCGGAGCGGACATTGGAAGTGACCATGATCTGGTGATGATGACCTTCAGGCTACATCTAAAGAAGGTCAAGAAAGAGAGCCACACAAGAATAAAGTTTGATCTTGAGAAACTGAAGGATCCCAAAGTAGAAGAAGCCTTTCAAGCAATGATTGGTGGGAAATTTGCACTGCTCACCATCCTCGACGCTGACGATACAGACATGGACACGTTGATCACCACCTTCAATACAGCAAAGACCGAAACAGCCATCGAGATCCTTGGTAAACATCGCCAAGTCAAGAGGCCCTGGGTCACAGCTGAGGTCCTGAACCTGTGTGACAAGAGGAGGGAGTTGAAGAAGAAGAAGAACGATACGGAAGGGGCAGAGCAGTACAAGGCAGTCAACCAGGAAGTCAAGAAAAGCATGAAAATAGCAAAAGAGAACTGGATATAAGAACAGTCCAAAGACATTGAGGGAAACTTGAAAAGGAACTACAGCAAGAAAGCGTACCAACTGGTCCAAGATCTAGCAACAACGAAATGACGACGAGTTAACTCCTTAAAAGACAGAGCCAGAAACTGCCTCACAGAAGAAAAAGACATTTTGAAAAAATGGATAGAGTACTGCGCAGAACTTTACAACCACCGAGCCACAATAGATCCAGAGGTAGTGAACGACCCTCCAGCAACTAACAACAACAACCACCCTATCCTACGTAAGGAAGTAGAAGCAGCAGTGCGATCACTGAAAAAGAGGAAGTCAGCAGGAGTGGACAACATCCCAGCAGAACTGGTCCAAACAGGGGGAAAAGCAATGATTAGCATCCTCACAAACATCTGCAACAAGATCTGGCAAACAGGAGAATGTCCATCGCCGTGGACCCAATCACTGATCATCACCCTCCACAAGAAAGGCAACTTACAACAGTGTCAAAACCACCGTACAATCAGTCTTATCATCCATCCAAGCAAAGTCATGTTGAGGATACTGCTGAACAGACTAAAGCCACAGGCTGAAAAGATCATTGCTGAGACGCAGGCAGGTTTCAGAGCAGGGCGCAGCACAACAGAGCAGATCTTCAACCTCAGGATATTGTGTGAGAAGTACCTCCAACACCAGCACGATCTGTTCCAAGTTTTCATGGATTTCAAGAAGGCATTTGACAGGGTATTGCATGCAGTCTTGTGGGCGACCATGAGACTGTACAACATAAATGCCAGCCTCATCACAGTAATGGAGCACCTCTATGACAAGGCCACCAGTGCAGTATACTTCAACGGCAGCATAGGGGACTGGTTCAGAACAACAGTCGGAGTCAGACAAGGCTGTCTGCTGTCTCCCACACTATTCAGCTTCTTTCTGGAGAGAATCATGGCTGACACACTTGAAAAGCATGAAGGGACAGTCAGCATCGGAGGCAGAACAGTCACCAACTTACGTTTTTCCGACGACATGGACCTGCAGGAAATGAACAAGAACTAGCTAGCTTAGTAGAGAGCCTCGACAAAACCTCTGCAGCCTAT
>JAECUM010054242.1:0-27414 GCA_016617855.1 Megalonaias nervosa
CTAAAAGCAACCTCTGGTTATCACACACCTGCACGTCTGCAGGAAAGCAACGGTTAATAATTCAAAAGAGGCCATTTGTAGCAAATCCTGCATTCGAATAGTATGCTTTAGACTGGTTCATAACTTCAGCAATCAATTCTCATGATCATTGGTATTTTATAATACAAGCGAACGCTGATGAAGATCTGACAGTAGTTATATCTTACATATAAAGAATGGCATTTGATCCAACACGGAGAAAATAAACATAATGAAGCAATACAATTTTTTTTTCTTCATTATATCATGTGTCCATTTAATTTCTATTTCCATGTTTTCTATGTTTGTATTACATTTCTTGACTGAACAACTAATGAACTATTTACAGTGCTAAGTCTATCTAGATGTGAAAATCTCTGTGTAATTTAATTAGTACCTGTGTTTGTATCTTCACAGAAAGCCATAATCTCATATAACAGGCAAGAGTTACAGAAACTCTGCAATATCTTAACGTTTCAGAAATGGGATCGAAATGAATCGCTAACTTTTATTGGCATTCTGTATCTCTGCGCTTAAACTAGGGGATATTGTAATATCATATGTGTATCCATCTATCCATATGTTAGTTTCTTCATCCATCCTTCAGACTGTAATCACGTCACATGATACACCAATTGGTGCAAATTACCAAAGTTAGTATATAGGTTACCCATGTTAAACTTCAAATGTACACAGGTTGCAATTACAGTGATATTGGTATTATAAAAATTCTGTAAATGCATTTGTAGGAGGATTATACATTATATATGTAAGGATTTGGGGCTACAACCCTTGGGTCAGGGTCCGGAGCGGGTGAGAATTTGCCATGGCGAGATATGGAAGTAGCTCTTTTTTTTTGATTTGCATCTTTAACACCTTCCCAACAACTATCTCCCTTACCCAACCAAAATTTATCTATACCATTAGTGGCTGCTCAGAGAGGTTTTATGTTAATAGTAGACTGATGGTTGGTTGTTGATCAATTTGTGTTTATATTTTTGACCTTAGTTTGTAAAAATATATGATGTTATGTCCGTTTTTCCAGACATAAACTCCTCTTAATTTCTCCAGGTAATAGGCAATAAAATGTATTGTAAAAGTTCTTCATATTAGATTGATAGGTTCAATAGCAAGGGCATACACATTCATTAGACACTAGTTCAACTAATCAAACACTAATCACTGATCCTACTCATTTTATGTCCCCGCGTATTCATTGGAATGGGCCTCTGATCAGACAATGTGCATCGGTCTTGTGTGTCTATCTGACAGAATCCCATGCTGTAAAGTCGCATTTTAGCAAACAAGATCTAAGTCATGTTCAGAGTCGTGATCCACAAGAGTAAAACAAATATGTGTCAACCGATTATTACGACATGAAAGATACACAGGCGAAGCGGGCGTGATTGATATTGAAGTACCTGGTTCGACTATTGGTGAAAACGCAAACAATATATGACCCTGAACAGCCACACTTGAGGAGACTCCGCTTTCATAACTGCCACTGACTACGTCACATGTTAAACTGATCTGCGTTGTTAAGGTAATCCGACATGATCTCCCATCCGTAAAAATCGTTTATCATCTGAAATGTCGTCAGGCCAACCTGGAACCGATCTTATTGACGACCCTATGATATCAATTGCATACTACTGAGATTCTATTTCGAAAATAAAACTGAGTGTAAGCTCATGGGCACATATATAAATTTTAGAGTCTTTGCCAGTTATTAACGTGATTCTTCGTCGAATTTCTTCATTGATCGATTCCATGTCGTACGCGCCGGAGGGAAATTTCTAATTATTCCAGGTGGCATCATTGTCTGTTTAAAACATAAATAGGACATTCGCGTCAAGACCACCAAACAGTTGTGATCGGATTTTATGTCAACTGTAATCAACTCGCAGCGACGCTAGCGCTATCTCAAGTGTGTGCGATTCAAAAGCGGGAACAGGAGTAGAAAACGTCACACTGAATTCTGATTTTATGGATGAGATTGTGATCATCGAGGTAACGCTTATAGTTGTATTTGTAACAATCTGCCCCAGTGGTAACAGGTGTAGAAAACGTCACACTGTTTCTGGTTTTATGCATCAGATTGTGATCATCGAGGTAACGCTTGGAGTTGTATTTATACGAATCTGTTGCATCACAGCATAGATTTAGCGTAGCACACGCAGTCTCAATCGTCTCAGAACTCATAATCTGTGTAGTACAAACAAACTTCGTCGTATACATCACGGTGACTTCAGCAAGTTCATACATCAACGCGCGGTATATTTCTCTATGCATGATGCCAGGTGTGAGCGACCGCTGACAAATCGATGTGGTCTCATTTATGACTTCTGGCGAGTTGTTGGCAACACAAATTGACCCAATAAGTGTTTCGAATCATTAGTGTCACATAGTCCACCAAAGCCTTCACCTCTTGCTTTGTTTGGTGCTGATACCACTTTTCTTACGATTTATCATGTGCTCCTCTGAGTGAATTTTAGGTGCTACACCTCCTTGTCGCTCTATTACCTATTTGTACTGTTCTCGAAGTCCTTCCGCCTACAATGTAGTTCTTATTCCACGGTTGGTTGTTACTGATACCACATTCTTTGTTCTTTTTCATCCGGTATGGGTGCAAACGGTCTTTCTTAGGATTGTTTTCGTGTAGCGTTTCTTTATGCAGGACCGTTTCCTTTATTTTCGTTGTTCTTCTTGTTCTCCTATTTGTGTATGCGCAGGTATCGGTGCAGGTACGGATATTTGCATTTTGTTCTGGTGATTTTGCATGTTTTCTCATGTAATTTTTACTGGTGGAGGCAGAGCTAACCCTTTCCATTGGGGTGCACATTCTTGAGGTGCACGTGCTTACACATCTGTGTTTCTGTTGTTGTTGTTGTTGTTGTTGTTGTTGTTGTATTTGCCTCACCTCCTTCTCTGAAAAATGGTAGAGCAGCAATAACTGGAACTTGTTTTTGATGTGAAACAAACAAGTTTGCGTTTATTAAAACAAAGTCACCGCGGTGATGTCACTGCTGCATTAACGAAATTACCTGTAGCAGAATAAAGTAAACATCCTGATGACAAACACATCCCTGGATAGAATAATGGTGGGCCCGGGGCACGGCTGAATATACGACATGATTCTAAGAGCCAAACAAAGCCTGGTGAATTACCGACAAGACGTTGTTTATAAAACAGCACATGATATATGTGCCCGTCATCGTGCTGACGTTATCTCATCCATAACTTGAATGCGAAGAAGAACGAATTACAAGATGAACCATCAAAGGAGGTGAGAAAGCCAAGATTGTTTTGGATGGTAGACAAATTCCACTCAATAAAAATAAATCATATAGATACCAGCAAACATCGATAACAAAAAGCAGCCCATTATCAAAAATATACTACAGTCCGCTTGGGTACTGGAAAAGTGAACATGCTATGGAAAATTTAGCAAGCTCGTCAAAGGTCACTCATCGCGTTGCTCGAGCATAATTGGCCAAACAAATGTTGCAAATCTACTTACCAGTGCCATGAAAAATTTCATTTGATTAGTTTGATGTCCATAGGCCTCATGAGGTCAATCAGGCTGACATCGTATTTCTTCCAAATGATTGTGTACGTTGAAGGCTATACAAGTATGTGTTAGCCATTGTCGATGGTGCAAGCAGATGCAAAGAAACTGAGCCCTTGACGTCGAAAGATTCTGCAAGTGAAATTGGACTGAACTATGCAGACGCCAGTCCTCATATGCATATCGCAATCTTGGGTCGTATATGGACAGACATCATAAGCCTGACACTGGTTTGCAACTGTCGTATCGATACGATGTCTGCAGTTTAGAGTGGTGTCTAGAAATGGGACATCATGCCTCATGTAGCATGATGTCCCACCCTGTCACATTATCCTGACACCAGGCCAGCCAGTACTAACAAAACCTTATTAATGCTGAGTGACAAGCGAGGCAACTGCATGTACCATTTATATAAATCTTTGATCTGACTCGGTCGGGTTTCGAACCTGAGACCTTTCAAGACCACCGGAGCGGTCTTTAACGACGGGATATAGCGCCCGAGGTGGTGGACCTTGATTATAACCACAATATTATTCGACTATACCAGTACAAACTCGATTCGACGGCCCCATACATGGTCACCTTGTTGCTCACGTGACCCAATTAAAGCGTGCACGACAAATGAGCGCCGTATAAATACCTTTAAAAAAGTATATTACAGAAAACATTTTAGAAACGTTATCGATGTTATTCTCATTTGTAATCTAATTTATAAGATATAAAGACCTGAACAATGTCACAAATACAGACTAGAACAAGATTTATGTTATTTTCATTTAGATTCTAATTTACAACATATGAGCAATGTTTTTTATTAGGATATAGCAGCTGTTTCTGTTACCTTTGAAGGCTGGATTGGGCGTTGTGATACGCGGTATGTCTGTAAATGACTGACACCTTCCAACGAGATGTCGCTTGTAGCTTGCTGTAATATCTGCCTCGGTGTTTCGATCCTTCTGCTGCTTGTCCCCTATTGCCGATACGAATGTCGACACTATGATTGTTGCTGGATCAGGTGCGTGATGGTGTTCGGATGATAACAGGACATCGTCATTCAGTATATTCAATCTTCCATGGCAACCATATTTCCTGCAACGTCTCCAGAATGCACTCCCATCAGGATTGTCTCTGTCCATGCGATATATGTAACCGTCGACCACCAAATAGCCTTGCCTTTTTGTGAATCGACCTTCTCCATGTTTAATTTGTTTTAAAATAACGGATGTTATTTGATCTAAAGATTGCACGATCTGCTGACTTGTAATATGTTCTTAATATGTTTCATAAGTAAGATGCACCATCGTTTGTTCTCATCTCAATCGAAGTGTTTATAATATCTATGTAACCTATTTAATAGTCAAGTTTCATATGCGCTGCGCTCTTTGGACGGTGTTCTTTTGTATTGGGAAAATTGATTGCGCCCTTTTGTTGGTGATCCGTTGTTGAAGCGTTGCATGCACTGACGGGAAGAAATATTTCCTTACCACCAACCCCGCAAGCACTTATTGTTTTCACATTAAAGTACGTTTAATATTGTTGAAATGTTTATTAACATTTACGGACGTTACTCAGCCCTACGTGGTGCTGATGTGGATCTGAGCAGCTTTGCCACCAAAACGGCTTTGACCGAGTTTACTAGTCGTTTTGTTGTAGGTGTCGACCTAGGTGAGCTTGTGGTTTTTTGAAGGTCAAACTGGTAAACTGCAAACGTCTAACGTGGACATTCAAAATGTCGTTTTGAAAAAGGATTTGCCTGAATTTATCAGCCAGGTTGATCTTGACCAAGGCGAGCTAGTTATTTTTCGAGGTCGAACTGGTAAGCTGCAATCGTCTGATGTGGAGATTCGAGATATTGTTATTAGGTTGAGAGGCGCTGTTGCAAAGAACCCGACTGACATCACTGAAAACGGTAAAATCAAAGATTCTGGCGTGTCGGTTCCTTTTATAAAATATTATTTTGATAGAACTGAGGCAGAGGTTAAATAACACAATATCATATTACCTTTGGTTATTCATCGTATAAAGTTTTATAAAGAATATATATTCTCAGTAGATTATATGCAAGACCGGCTTTGTTTCATTTGTAGAGTTTTTGATATTATCAAATACGGACATTTAAAGAAATTTGTACTTGGCTACAAATTTATAAAAAGAAATAGCATTATTTTAACATTCATAATTTGTTCTTGTCTTGATGAAATTGGCACCTAATCTCTTACTCTCTTCCTTTTTCAAACCGCTATAACTGTGTTAATTAGTGTGATTTAGATTTTGAGCATAGCTTTAACAATTTTTCACTCATATCTACGACAACCACGTAAATGTACATTTTATTACTTATACTATTGACTGTAATTATGAAAGTTATTATTATGTTGTTAGTTTTCTTCTGTGCTTTTTTCTACCGCTGTGTAAGGAATTTATTTTCATAGATGTTTGTACTTCAGAAACCAATTGGCCTAATGGCAAAAACACACAGTTTTTGGTTTATGTTGATATATTCACTACAAACATTAGTTACATACAACTCTTCGCACGGTTCTTGTTAACTTTAAATTAGTCGTTTCGGAAACGTAAACAAACATTCTGACACAAACATTCTAACAATCAAAGTAAAGTTTAAAAGTATTTCAGACACGTACCAAGTCTTCCTGGTCAAACAGTTTGTTAATGGGCATGTGACCTCTCTGGTGGCATATCGTTCGACATTCTTCTGGTATCTGTCTTTCAATCGGTTGGTTTGATTTCTTCTCTCTGTCCTTTGCCCTTTTTATATATTTCACCTCTTTCTTTCATCACCTGCACTGTCTCTTAATCCGTATCATGTTTGCTTTGCTTGTTATTTTTGGGGAGCGGTTGTTTTGTATTATTATTGTTTTTTGTTTGTGTTGCTGCTTTTTATGTTATGCATGTATTTCTCTTTTTTGTCTGTCTTTTACATCAGTATATTTTGCTTTGTTGCTACGAATTTAACTTTTGCATGTCCTCTCTATGTCACTGTCTGTCTGTTTCTGTGTCTCTCTCCCATAAACGTAAGTGTCTTCAGTCGTAAGGATATTACAATGGAGATATTCACGTTTATGTCTGGTATATATTCGAAGCTGTCTTTGAAACATTTTAACAATAGTTTAGAAAGGGAGTCATTGTTCTTTATACGATAATTAATCCGAGTTCATCTGTGTGTGTGTGTGTGTGTGTGTGTGTGTGTGTGTAAATAGCAATCATCTTTCCTTAAGGTAAATTTTTTATGCAAGTCGACTGCGGTATGTATGTGCTTACATTTGTAGAAAAAAAACAATAATATGTCAATCAAAGGAATGTTTATTGTAAAATCCACCTAAGTGATCGAATGTAGTTCGTGTATAATCTGAACTTTAAGTCTAATTGTATCTTCACATAAACAGTCGAATAGTTTCCTTATTTTAACTTCAATGTCATTAAATACTTCATACAAATCTTGACAGTTAAAGTCATAAAAATGTATAGATTGTCTACAAATCTCTTAAATTAACCTCTACGTCTTTTATTGATAATTTTGTTTAAGTTTAGCTTATAGTAAGGCTCGATTCTCTTCGAGTTAAAAGCATATCAAGAGAATTTATTTTAGATGAAACTTCTACCTTCAATTTTAAAGAATAAATACAGATATATACTTTAGTCTGATGAGCAGATTTGTCGTGTTAAAGATATCTAAACTTTGTGCTTCATATATTGTTGTATGGTATGCGTATACAGGGTATAAACTGAGATCTATATGTGAATAAACTGTTTGGGGTTTTCTTATACTTAAAAAAAACAAACAATGCCCACACAAATAGTGCCACTTTTATCTTGTTTTCCATCACTTATTGAATAATTACCAATCACTTACGTTGTCTTTGATCACATGACACTTTTACGGGTATAAATGAGGAACAAAATTTATTTTCAACAAATAGGCGCGGTTGCCGCTAGAAAGACGAAACAAAGCAAGACAGAAAGGTCGAGCAAACACATACACGTAGCCCTCAACTGAATTCAAGGTAGGTGTGTCGCCATGTAATTACTTTGTTTATAAGTTTGTCTGATTTTGTTTTTATACAAAAGATGCTGCATGCTTCTTTAAAAAAATAAAACTATTTAAGCGATTTATAATAGACCATGTCCGAATTACTCCCATTTAGCAATACTTCCGCGACATTTGCATAGTATAGGCTGAGCTGCTAGAAAAATCAATTAACATTGATATTAGGTCAAGAACGATTGGGTTTGGGATTTCAATAATAAATGGAAAACTTCTCAAATTCACAAACCATTTTCACTTTTCATGCACAACCAATGAAATGATGGTGAATATTCCAATGAGGCTTCGTGCATTAAAATTAATCTGATGTAAGTTGATATGACCCATTTTATTAAGATTCAATTAACAACCATTATTCCATGCTTGCGAAATCACTGAATGATTTAAACATATAAAAATAGCGTGTGCACGTGCATGAATCGTACAAAGGAAGAAACTACTATGCTTTTAAATAAGGCTTATATTTTAAACATTAATTAATATTAGTAAGAAAACATGATATACATATGCAACTAAAATTTGGCATTTGTAAGTGAAAAATGATAACTAAGCGTCGACCATAATAATTATAATGGAGAACTTAAACATGGCATTAACACTTTAAAATTACAAGTGTATAACACGATCTGTTAAAGTGATCACTTGCTTTAACAAATGAATTATGTTAGTAAACCTGAGCGACAACAGATGTTGTAAGAAGGTTTATTTACTTTCATCAGCACTCACAAGAACACATGTCAATATGTGAACAGATCCTTCTACAGTGTTCTCCGCTAAGTGCTGACACTTGGAAGTGTACAACTCAATATCAGCGGGCGGTAAAGATCAAATAGGCCATTCGACTCTTCAGATATGCTTGCTGGCCCCGATCGACTGACCATATAGATGCCACTACCAAAACTCACCATTTTGAACAAGGCACGCTGATGCAAAATTAACTTATAAATTACAGATATGGAGACTAACAGAAAGCTTGATTTGCGTTCCGTTTATGCATGCATGCTTTGTAAGAGTAACTTGAGATTTAATGAATTTATTTCAGCTTCCAAATACCATATAAACTCAATGGTAAATCTGCCAGCATACCACAAATATGGCTGCTAACGACGTCATTCGGGAACGATGTTATAGTTCATGACGATTAGCTTTGATACATTACACTCGGTTGTGATACAAGCCTACTGACATAAACAAAAGCGCCGATTTTGTTACAATACACCCAAATTTCACCAAAAATGGTAGTCGTTTCTACAAACTCTTAATTTTGACGCAAACGTTAGCTAATATGCCATGTCTGTTTTTATTTACAGATGCTTTTACTTTTGGTGGTGTGCTTGACAGTAATGTCTGCCAATAAATTCCTGGATGTGCAGGCAGCAAACTTGTGTCCTGACGAGAAAACTGAGTGCCCTGATGATCAGGTGTGCTGCCAAACGGATGAAAACAAGCCAGGATGTTGTCCTCGAACAATGCTGGTAAGTGTAGGCAAACAATCATATTATTCATTCTCGGCTCCACATCATTTCTGTCCAATAGGAGTTAATCAAGGGAGTAAATAAATCTAATTCATTGGAAGGCACACATAACCATATTTAGCTGTGTCAAATTTATGAAAATGGCAATGTTAGATTAGCATGTAAGATTTAAGAGATGTGTTTCACTGGTGAACGAATGATCAGACACATACAAATATATTTCTTAGCCAGTACCTTTCCTGTGTTCAAAAATTCAAAATGAAGAACATTTATAATGTTCAACGTTCGACAGTTATTCAAACCTTCTATTACATACCCCAATGTGCATTTTTATATCCTATAAAAACTGAATAGTTAGGGCTCCAAAATACATTTACTGGTATCATACAGTCTCAAAGACAATCATGATCACTTCCGAGTTTCTGTCAGAGACCAAAATAGCAATATGTGTGCTTCATGTGGTGTAATAGTCATTTACTGTTTGGTAAAACTGTCCGAATACCACATCACATTTTTAAACCTGCTTATATATGCAGGAATGTTTGTCAGTTTAGTCATGTATCATATATTCAAAATGTCATTCCTGTTTTTCTTGAAATGACCTTTGGTTTAAAGATGTGTTTGATCTGAGTCCCATACTTCGTTTCTCTAAGCATTATATATATATATATATATATATATATATATATATATATATATATATATATATATATATATATATATATATATATATATACAAAGAGAGAGAGAGAGAGAGAGAGCAGACCGTACCGGCTTACTTGCTGCACTGTAGATATTGCAGTAAGTAGGTATCAATGTACCGAATAAGATTGAATCGCATAATGTCACAACTTCAAGTAACTTTATGTACTTATTATTTATCCTTACAAAATTTTGTATATTTATTTTATCCTTTCATTTGTTTTACTGTCATTTAATGAAGGTTATCGTTGCATTCTTGCAGAACACATCTTTAAAATCAAAAAGGGAGTGAAATACATGAAGAAGGAAAACAAACATACATAAGTTGTCAATCCGGGCAGTTGTACTATCTTTAGGTTTCCCGTTTCAGAAATTCCGCCTGTAAAGCCATCTGAAACAAGCAACATTCTAGTAATCGCATATTATGCTCATGTCATTTTGCAAAAGAAATTACAACAAATCACAAAATTATCTTACAAACTAAACTCAAACTACATTTCCTGACATTCATACTTTTGCGACTATTACGAGTCTAAATTTCAAGGTCCAAATTTTAAATGTAACAGAAGACCCTATGCATTCATATCACTCATCAACCTATTCACTGCGTATTAAAATTGTGAATAACATAACATAACTTTGTTAATATGCTGCATGCAAAAACAACACATAGTCAACACAATATTTAATTCATGTATCTATCATTGTTGCATAAATGAATGAAAACATGAATATAATTACCAAATAACATAGTTAAATGTTTATATGGCCAGGCACAGAAAACATTCAGAGGAGGTAGAATTAACAAAGTAGGCAGCATGAAGGCTATCTATGGCGCAGTCAATATATGCCCGGACCCAAATTACGCCTGCCGTGCAACTGAACCATGTTGTGCATCAGCAAGTGGCTGGAGTTGTTGCCCACACACTGGAGTAAGTCCTATTCGCCTTAATTTTTGTCCTTAGAAATACAATTTTACAAATAATAAGGAGTGGTTCGATAGTCTATTCCAAGTTTTTCTTCCTACTATTTATGTCCATCTATTTGTATATATTGTATATACTGTTTGTACTAGACATGATTCCCAAATGTCAAAACAGTAATTACAGTTACCATTACTACACACCATCGTCATGATTGATTCTTATCTTGTTTCATGACCAAGAACATTGCCACGATTACTACAAAAATAACAAATTAAAATAATAAAAGTTACTCAATGTAATAACTATTTATACTTTTAAAACAATTGAACTACTACTAGCACTGCTTCCAAGACCGCCACCTGCCTCTCAACTAATAGCTGGAAATGAGTACAAAATTAAAACTATGACTTCAACCATTTTACCATTATCATCCTATTGTTGCTGCTGCTACTGATACTATTAGCTTGCACTCTCGTTTCTTCTTTCAGGGAAACTGCTGCGCTGATGGGCTAAGCTGCTGTCCAAAGGGGAAACAATGCTATTATAACCGGTGGTGCATTTAACACTGAGAACTTTCGTGTTCCCTACTCCAATGATTCTCTAAATAATGACAAACAAAATAAAAACTAACTCATATTTCCCATCGACACAATTACATTTGCAATGTTTTATTTATCGCTAAAACAATTTAAGCTTTGGATGAAGTATAAAAATATGACAAGCTTAATATCATAAAATGTAAATATGTGTCACATGTCGATGGAATTATTATAATACTTACAAAATGATAGCTTTAGACAGAACACGATTTGTCTTCAGTATTTAAAATGTCAATAAATTCTCTATGTATGTCTCTTTCTTCTCTCTGTTCTTTATTTTGGTATATGCATGCAGTAATCGTATCATTATTAAAGTGATACCTACTTTAAAACAATTTGTAACAACGACTATAGCAACAAACTGCTATTCCCATTTTGTAGTACAATCAAATATGTAAAAACGTTCTATTCCAGTCTTAAGTTATCTACATATACTTTTATTAATAATTCTCTATTCAGTATTATTTCATTTCATTGATGGAACTCTTCCTCTCCTACCGCCATTTTATATGTAGTATGAACTACGAACGAATAATGGTCATACGCTGTTTGGTGTGTGCAAATGTTTGCCAGATCATTCAGTCTCAAACTTTAAAATTATGCTCCATAAAATGTTAGCACACAACAAACTGTATTATCCCCACATAAACTATTTTTATGCATCTTTACCAATGCAAAAGAATCATTATGACATAATAACATTATGGCTTCAATATTGTCTATTTTTGCCTTAGAGGACATCCATGAAGTATGTATGCAAAATAATTGGCCCGTTTCGACCTCTCCTCCTCCTCCTCCCATTGTACAGTGTACACTTTTGTAAAACAAAACAACAAGTCACCCCTCCCTTTAGACAACAATAGCTGGGGCAATCAAACTTTAAAAGATGGTTTTCAATACATTTATTTGAAAGATGGTTTCCAATACATTTATTAAAATAAGCAGTTTACGTTGTATAACTGTGTAACGAAACTTAAACAGAATGATTTTTAATGCTTGTAAACAAAAGTGAGAAAGTATTAACATCAGTGCAGAACATATGTACTTATTAACAGTCACCACCTACTCCCTCCTCATATGCAGGAGTAAGCTTTTGTCAAACGCCTCCCACACCTTCCATGCATACGTAATTTTCGGACATCCTACAACAATTTATTTGTTGCAAAAGAAGCAAGAATTCAAAGGTACCTGAAATAATTTACATAACTGATATGTAGAGGTATAAAATAGGCGGTTTACTCTGTAATTTGTCATATTTTAAAACCTTGAAGCACGAATATAAAGAAAAATGGTGCATCTTGCTACGAAACATTTGTATGTACATAATGTTGGCAACGAGCAATAACAAACAACAGCGAGCAGTACACGGATCCCTACTTCTGACAATTCAGTAATGAGAATCACAGGTTGGAATGATGTAAAACTTTGTTGGTGTTTTGAGGTGAAGGGGATTGGTCTGTAGTATTGTTGATCATTTTAATGAATAGAAAGAACCCGTTCTCTTTAAATTGGAGAGTTATCTACGCGCATTAGCATGTGGATATCATCAAACCATCCATCTAACAATACATCAGCCACTCCGTCTGTTCTCTCGTACTATTTTTAGTTTCTGTAGTTTACGGGGATCAGAAACTGCAATTGCTTTGATCCTAGCTATACGTCTTTATTTCCGTACCTGTTTGTGACAACACAGGTGTTTGTGCAACCACTAATTTGTGCAGTCACAGGTGTTTGTGCTTTACACACCTGCTAATATTCACAAACAGTTCCACATGGTTGGAAGAGTCGATTACGTGATTGGACTGCAATGGAACATTTAAGACATGGCCGAGTGCCTTGACCAATACGTAGCACCAGCAATAAAATGAAGTTGAAAGTCAGTCCTGATCAAATTATTAAAATATCCCTGTTTCAGTGTTCTCATAGCAAACTTCGTTTGCAGCGCTAGGCAAAATTCTTTTGGAAAGAAACCTGCATAAATAACTTCAAATGAACCATCACTGAATACAATACCAAGAACACAAATTTTGTCCAACTGCCGTACGTTCCCAATTATGACAAAAGTCTTGTGAATTTCATAAAAACGTTTGTTATTTTTGTGTTCGACAACAACCATTAGTTTTCTCTAATGTTCGCGATGCTCTGCTTTTGCCTGATGGTATATTATTGTGTAAAACATTTCAGGTTCCATTCCTATACAATATCACCAAAAATATCTGTTGAATTGGCCTGTTCTTACATGTCTTCATCATTGCAGCTAGAACATTAGGTAAAATCATCAAAAGTTTCAGAAGCTTCAGACATAGTGGGCAAATTAGTCAGAGACACTATTTTTTTCTTGCGCCATATTATATAATTTTTCTTTTTTATTCTTCATATGCTTGACCTAGTTTTTTCCATTTTATTTCTAAGGTCACTCGCAAATTAATCAATTTATCAATGTATTCCTCTTATGTTTCTGAAAATGACTGTATATCTTTTGAGCTTCTTTGATAAATCCATACGAGACATTCAAACAATATCCAATTGAGATTTCTCTGGCACAGACTTTATGTCCTAGTTGTTTGGTAGTTTAATACCATTTCTAGAGACCTCAGTAAACTTCAAATATTATTAGCATCAATCTGACTTTTTTGTCATTATATACCATAGTAATTCTCTAACATGAAAGGAAATTTCCAAGTAGTGCTTTGAATTAGTTCTTCGAGATTTAGGAACGCGACTAATTGTAAGCATTTAAGGTTTTAGATTCAACTAACGTAGGTTGTCCAAATCAGTTTCAGATAAAATTCAAAGATTACGTGTTCCACACATCCATCACTGAGATAGACCTTACAGTGATGAAATTTGACTTCCACATTCAGCAGCCAGACTCGATTTTCTCCCTACTTATAAAGAAACATTATGTTCGAAACTTAGATTTGAACCAGCGATCTTGTGTCTGAGAGTATCACTTTAGTTGTCACTGTTATCACTTGTGGTGGGAGTGTTAATGAAACCCATGTATTTAGCATTTGGAAATCATCCGAGAAACACAAGATGGACCCCTCCATTTATGAGACAATTTCCAAATAAGCCATTACTGATTACGTCTCTTGTTATGGTAAGCATATTAACTACAGGCCGATCAGATATTTCCCGGCCCTTTCATTTGAAATATTTTTTATTTTTTCTATATTATCAAAAACGTTGTTCTAACCTGGTGCAGATTAATCCAAATGGTGTATCTCTCTTTGAATTTAAGCTCACTCTAGATTGACCATTCTGATACAATCTGCCTCAGTTTTGGAATTATGCAGTCACACAGAAAGCTTTATATACTCTCGGAAGTATTGACTGATTCAGCACTTCTGCTTGCCTAGTAGACGCATACAGCCTAAAGTACGTGTGCATGTTTTGACAACTTTCATGGATGAATAAGCCATGGGTTGCGCATTTCTTAAATGTAGCTTGCTTGCCAAGTAATTTGGGGTAGAGGCTGTAGTTTTGGGTCAGGACCCATTGGGGAATAAAAGCAACAACTGCCATGTTGATACTACTTGCAATCATGTCAGAGATGCGACGACAAACAAAATGCTATTAATACACTTCATATAAATATGTGCTCTGTTTATGGAATTTATCACAATATTTTGTCTAGCAATCTAGACACCAACACCAAGCTCTGACATTCCAAACATCTAATCATTTTTAGCAATACAGAAATGATTGGTTTGGGCTCAATTACTTTGGTCTGTGCTTGTTTTGCAAAAAATGTTTTGTTTGTAACATGTTCTATACTTGTTTTGCAAAAGAAATGTTTCGTTTGTAACAATTTTGGTTTGAGATTTTTGAAAGATTTTTTTGTTACTCTAACATTAATTTATACACCTTAACAGAGATTAACAATGTTTTATTAATTGCTGACACTGCATGACATTGTTATCTTTCATTTTTCTTAATTCACAAATGTATATAAGCAGCAGAGAGGGTGAACCCTACAAATTAGTTTTCGAAATATATATTTAAACATGAAATCATACTAAATAAGGCAAAAAATATAGGGTCAATAACTCTAAACCAGAACCTCTAACCGAATTGAGATTCTCTCTGCGTGGGTTTTTTTACGCTGTTACTCGTTCGTGACACCTGTGTTTGTAAATGCTATGTGGTGTTCGAGCGCGTCATTTTTGTCAGTCCACCCTCTCTGCTGCTGTAATTAAATCATTGTTATATCAATAATGATTGGTGAAGCTCACTCAGCTAGACTAGCTCGAGAGCGACTAGAAGCAATCAAGAAATATCTACCTGTCTGTGATTCTGTCAGACAAAAATTACAAGCGCGTCAGCAGACACAAGAAGAATTTGCAGAAGACGCAGAACAATTATTTAAACCAATTACTGAACCAACAAAGAAAATTGTTTCAGCAACTGAGGCAACACAAAAAGCTCTTGAAACATTGCCTGCCGATATTGCTGGGCGTCTTCGACCACCTCGACCACCACCCAGGTAACTTCCTCAACCACCACCTAAAATTCAACCACTACATGAAATTCAACCACAACCTGAACCACCAAAAACTAAAACCAAAATAGTAGATAAGTTCACGCCTGAAGGTATTGCCGCTATCAAAGACCCAAATAAATTAATAAAGATTGCCGCGTATGGATAAAAAAGAAAAATACGTGAAACCTGAATATATTAATACGCTGAAATCTGGCGATTGGGTCAAGGATATATATCGTATTGCTCATGATTCTCCGCAGATTAGATCTGAGGAAGATGTTAATCGGTTTGATATTTTTAACCAGGTAGTGAAAGAGCATATTGAACAAGTAAAAGAAACAAGAAAACAAAACGTAGAAGAAATCAAACAGCAACATGAAAAATCAAAAGCACAAAGGAAATCAAGGAAGAAAAAAGGAGTGGAAACGACAGGTGAGGAAGAAGAATGGCAGGATACCCCGGGTGCCACTGGAAGTGGTATTGGTACAGGTACAAATGGAAGTGGTCTTGTTACTTCTCCGATAACGTTCTTGCCGACGTGGACAGATTAGAAATTCGGATTGGTGGAAAACGAGCCGGTAATAATTCTCCAGAAATTATTAATGATGTAGCTGCTATTTGTCAACGATTATTTACAGGCGGTAGCATGGATATTAACGTATATCGGTCCCTCATTAATGAAATCGCCGATGATTATCACAGTGATTAAACAGTAGATATAATTACTATAATAAAAATGATCATACACGCTGCTCAACGTGGACGAACTATGGTCAGGGTGATAAATTCGAGATTACCTACATACAAAATATTTTACGGAGATGGACTCGGCGATGTTGTTCAGGGTTTATTTAGAAGGATAGCCCCAAAAGCAATACCGATTGCAAAGCAACTAGGAATGAAATTGATGTTGTTCGTGAAAAAGGTATTAGCGCTGCCGGCGACGTCGCCAGTAAAGCATTCTCTGCAATCAAGGATAGACTAGCACGATTAATACGACGAGAACCTCAGCCAGTAAAATTATCCAGCACTGAAGTGATGCCTGCAAACGTTAGTAAAATAATAAATCAAGCCGCAAATAAAAAATTAGAGTCATTGGCTGGTGAAAAAGAAAAAGAAATAACCGCTAGTCTGGTAGCAGAAAGTGGTTTTTGTGTTAAACGATAGCAAATATAATAAGGATGTTCAAACGCATATCTGATCCCGCATTCGACATGGATGCACCGGTTCTCAATGATGAATCGGTACGTGATTATCAATATTATTCTTACGACGCGCGTGTACCTGACGAGCGTGGAAGAATTGAATTACAAGTTCAGGATACAAGCAGATATTTCTTACCTGCTGAGGCATTTAATGAAAGTCGAAGGTAGACTTTTGAAATTAGATAATACAGATTATGGAATTGGTGATCGAATTGGTTTTGTCAATAATGGTAATATGGCGTTATTTCAAAGTGCAGCATATAACATTGATGGACGAGATACTGAGATCTGTCATAACGACATTGACGTTGCCACAACGATACTTGGTCTTGCAAGATACAGCGATGATTACCCAAGATCAGCTGGTCCATCAATGATGTTTGCCAAAGATACAACTGATCATCCAGAGCACAGAAATGTAACATTAAATGCAGCTATGGACACAGTTATATCAATGAATGAAAATTACAACCTGGGATTCGCGTCACGTCGAGCAATACTGGGCGACGATGAAAGATTTTCATGTGCAATTCCACTGTCACACATCTTTGGATTTTGAAGAAATGTTAGAAAGGTTACTTTTGGAGCCAAGCACACAATTGTACTCGTACGAAAAACTAACGACGATGATGCAATATGGCACGCTGAAGGAGCTAACTTAGGTGCAACTGCGGCACTTAATGGTAAAGTAATGCTGACAAAACTTTCATTGTGGATGCCAACAATGACACCGTCGTTAATCGAAGAACAGCGGCTACTTTCTTTTATGGACAGCGGCGGTAAATCAACATTGTCATGGCTAACAATGACCACTGATTCTATCCAGAGTAACATTAATGGTTTATTTACATGGCAAATAGCATCACAGCAAGGTGTTATCATCGTCTGATGACGTTCATGGGACGTGATCAAAATGTTGATACTGGTTTACAAATATCACAGTGGGATTTTACAACGTTGTATCCGATCTATTACTTTTCGCTGGTACACTTGGATTTGTTTAGACAGTCCGTCGTTGATATACATTTTCGAGCTCGTGTGACGCGAGGAGCTATCGCTAATTACAGAGCAATCGCCGTTATACTCAGTGATAAAACAATATTACTTGAAGGTGTTGGTGGTCGCATGAGAGTCGTTGATGCTCCAGTAGAAAATATGCAAGCGTTAATTTAGAAGTCAGAAATATATCATAAATGTCATATCATCATGTTAGTGTCAGTCTGACTCCTAGTCAGATTAAAAGACTTCAGTCAGCATCAGCAAAGCGATGTGGAACAAAAATATCATTAAAACAAGAACAAATCACAGGTGGCCAAAATAAATTATCTCTAACAGAACGCCAGTTCAAGCATTGCAATGAAGCTAAGCAGTCAAAGAAAGGTATACGAGCAAATCTTTCTGCGGGTGCCATCGACGACATCGTTAAGACTGGTGGGGTATTTCCACTTCTTGCAGATATCCCAGCGTTAATAGCTGCTGCCGCTCCAGCTGTTGCAAAAGCTGCTGTGTTAGGTGCAGTTGGGACCGCTGCTGGAATGGCATTAAAGAAAGCAGCAGGAAAAGGAATTATACACGCAGAAAACTTAAAAAAAAGATCACGGACACAACAACATGGAAGACGTCTAAGAGCACCAAACGTGCCAAAGCCGGGCCGTCTAAGATTGCCAGGCCCACGATACGGTCGGGGCCTAAGACTTCCAGGGTCTCGATACGGGAAAGGATTAAGACTTCCAGGGACTCGTTGATTTTCCCGATGTCTAATTTTGATTTACTCGATGCTGCTAAGCAACTAAATATAAAGAATTTCAGAGGTGTTTTTATGCGTGATCAATTACCGAAAAATCCAAATCTGATCGAAACAGGTATTATTAATCTCGATAAAAACTCGGGTCATTGCACTCACTGGGTTGCATATGCAATTGATCCACGTGGAATTATTTATTTCGATTCGTACGGACTGGCGCCACCAAAAGAATTTTTAAAGTATGTCACTGGTGATTCTATCACTGGCAACATTCCAGTCTCGTATTCAACGCTACCAGCACAAAAAATAATCGACCCACCGATATGCGGCCGTGAAGCACTAGCAGTACTTGATGCTGTATCAAGATCAGCGAAACCACCTCATAAGGCTGTACACGAATATACGAGTGCCATGACAAAGTCATTGATTTAAATAAACGTTAATCATATAATGGTAGATATTTACGGAAGATCAACTAAAACTTTTAAAAAAACAACAAGAACCAGGTGAAGACTTAATCAAGCGAGTAACAAAACAGATCAATGATGAATTATCTGACCTGCTCAATCTTGCCAACGTTGATCCAAACGATCTCGTTATATTTCAAAACCGTGAAGGAAAATTGAAGACGAGTAATATTTCAATCAACGATATTATTGTTCGTAATCGATTATCGCGAGAAGTCTTGTTGCTGTATATGACAGAGAGGGCAAACTTGTTCCTAGGGTTGTTAGTCCGTCGTCAATCCGAGATAGCATAAGTGAACGAGTGCTAAAAGCCGGTGACATAATGAACGGCGTTATTAACATGAATAACAATAAAATTATTAATGTAGGAGAACCAACAGATAATCTCGACGCTGCAACAAAAGAATATGTAGACGATAACAATATTCCGATGACAACTTCGTTGTCGACGATCAATGATGGAATGATCGCACTTAGAACTGAATTTTATAATCACATACAACTGTTTATGAATTTTCGCAGAAACGTAAACAGAACCACTAATGATTTTTTTGGAAATCCACCAACCGTTGGTATTAAACTCGCCGACGTTAACACGAAACTCAATGATATTGTCAGTGGAATTCCTAATATCGTTAAAAAAACCGATCTGATTAAAATTCCACACAAACAAATTAGCAATATCGCGTACACAGTATCATCGAGATCATCAACATGGACACCAAGCGATAACACTATGAAACATAAAGCAGAAGTAACTGGCGTGTACTGGCTGTCCGTGTTCAGCTCTGCAAAATTTAGTATATTTACCACGTATCTATGGCGTCATTCAACTGATAATTTTTTTGGGACTGTTTCTGTAGTGTTAAATAAAGATACAAGGAAAAGTTTATGCTGGTATCATCTGATAAAAAATTAACCTCGGCGTCTTACTGGTGGTGTCTGGAATTTGTAGCTGAAACATCTCAATTAATTACTTAATACAGTATAATGATAGACGTTCAGCGATACAGATACGATCAAGTACCAACATGGCAGAATAAACTAAAAATTATCACCGATGATTATACAGCAAAAATAAAGAAATATCGTAGATGTGCTGTTGTCGTTGATATCATCGTTTATTCGGTTTCCGCGATAGTTGCTTGAACCGGCGTAGTATTATCAACGTTGACGATGACAGCGCCGATCGTTGTAACAATATTGTTTCATCGTCAACCACGATCGCTGGAATATTTAATATTATCGCGAAAAAGATAAATACGTGTACAAATGAAAAATTGAACGAGTACACGATGAAATTACACACAGCAACTGTAGCATATTCCAAATTATCATCGATGATTTCTTCGTCCCTCAACGATGGAATAATATCTGATGAAGAATTCAGTACTATAATAAAGATCTACAATGAAGTATTTACCACGGGTGATTCGATCACGGAAATAAATGATTTAGAGCAACAGTAATATAATAATGACAACGTCATTGGAATTATTACAACAGATCGTCACTAATACTGCTCCAGTAAGAACCACAATGATATTGGCGAGTTCAACTAATCCTGAATTCAGTATTAATTTTCCAACTGCAATACCAGCAAGCGAAATAGCATTAGCGCAATTACGAGTTTATTATAGTTGGCCAAATATTAGGTCAAAATCAATCGGTGATCCACAACCGAATAATTCATTAGTATTTGCAAATAAAAATAAACCCGATGTAACTCCTGACTGGAAAGTAGTCAGCATTCCAACGGGCAGTTATGAAATAGAACAGATCAATGAAGAATTCCAGCGCAGAATTAAATCCATCACAGGAAAAGAATCAAAGATAGCCATTACTGTTCATGAGCCAACGCTGTCATCGGCCATTGAAATATTATCACCGGATTATGCTGTGGACATATATCAGTCTTCGATCAGATCAGTGCTTGGATGGTCAGATATTCCACCTGCGGTTAATTGTCCAGCAGAGCCACGACAAGATGAATTTTATACCAAAGAAAGCAAAGACATAAAAAACCAGATGTTTACTTTGCCGGAATTCCTGACAGAACCATCAATTATAGGCTTAATTGGATACATGATAGAGATTACACTGATACCGATGGAACACGGTTTCCCAATTTCAGATTTTCTGTATTCAGCTTAAAACGTGATCCAGTAACAAAAAATATAATCGGTGACGTTATCAATGAAGAACTAATTGATGACTTTGTTGAGTTGATCGAATTCGAGCCCAACAATAAAATCAGTGATTTAAAAAACTTATTTTTATCGTTGTCGCAAGTTTACGACGAGGACGTGAAAAAGAACATCATCGAAACAATACAACATCTGAATAAACTCAGATTAGATATGTACATTGTTAATCGAGTTGCCATTTTAAACATATTAGAATCAGATAAACAACGTCCATGACATTTCATGAAAATTTTTCTTAATTATTATGGAACAACTGAAGAAAAAATCTCAACATTTACAATACCAAAAGTAGATTCAGATAGATTAAAGCGGAGACTAACCGATGTTATCGATAATTACTTTCCCAAAATCCTCGAATCGTGGAGAAAAATAGCACCACCAGCGAATATGCTCCAGTACAACAACGATCCGTACTCGGGTGATCGTTATGTATTATCGGGTACCGTCAATATTACATCGACGATCGCTGTCAATCTAGTGTGAGATGTCGTCGACGGCAGTTATCAAGTCGACGTTGAAAAATCCAACCAGGCCCAACAAGGATACATTCTGTATTCATTTACCCCTCAAGTCTCACCAGGCGATTTAAGTGTATCAGAACCAAACAACGTTGTTTATCTAAAATGTCATAATCCATTCTTATCGCGGATACATTTCAAACTTACTGACCAGTCTGGCCACTTGCTCGATCTCAGGTCAAAGGCGTTAAATATAAATCTGTATGTACGCTCATAGAGCGTCATCGTAGGAAACACCAAGCAAGAAAAAAAAAATCTACCAAATAAATATTTTTTTTACCCCAGTGATTATTATCCTTGACGTGGATCAGAAATGAATTATCCTGGCACAACGTTACAGGTGACACTATTAGTTTCGTTGTCAACGTCACTATGGTCACTTTCACTATGATTAGGGTCACACTCTGACTTATCTTTAGCCAGTAACTCTTCCGTCATCGACATAATATCTCTCAGATGTTTTATACGAGCGTGTACAACTCTTTTCGTTTCGTATTCGTGAGATAATTCTGACCTAACCTTTTCGATTGAACGTGAAAGAGGAACAAATAATTTCACTTGCGTATCCGTGATTGCTGCCAGCGATCGTAACATCGCCTGCTGGATTAACTTTATGAATCTATAATCGGAGGGTAGCGTATATCTATTTTCTGACTTTCGAAATTGTAATGATTCAAAATCACTCATTATTTTTTCAGGATCAAGCTCATCAGATATTTTTATACCGCTGTGTTGTAATTGCTTAATAGCAGCAATAATTGATGTGATATTTTCGTGGTTCATTATTTTTTATATTATAAATTATTTGTTTAATATAAATTCCAGAACGAAAAAATAAATATTTCTGAATAATTATTTATCAAAAATAAAATATTTTAGAAAATCTGACTAAATTCAACGATTTTGATGGACATATTACTCGAAAACTTAAAAAATATGATCAAAATTGCAACGTTGTCGGGATATATTACTCGAAAACTTAACAAATATGATCAATATCATGGTTTTGTTGGGTATAATACCCCTAAAATTCAGAAAATCTGATCGAATTTCATAAAAATAAAATTTTCTATAATAAAAATATTTCTGAATCAGATAAATATGAAATATCTTCTGAATCAGAATAAAAATAAAAATATTTCTGAATAAATATTTCAGAATAAATATTTCTGAACGAAAAAAATATATTTCTGAATCAGAATAAAAATAAAAATCTTTCTGAATCAGAATAAAAATAAAAATATTTCTGAATCAGATAAATATGAAATATATTCAGAATCAGATAAAAGTAAAATATTTTCTGAATCAGATAAAGATAAATATATATTTCTGAATCAGATAAATATATATTTCTGAATCAGATAAAAATATATTCTGAATCAGATAAAAGTAAAAATATATTCTGAATCTGATAAAAGTAAATATATATTCTGAATCAGATAAATATATATTTCTGAATCAGATAAATATATATTTCTGAATCAGATAAAAATATATTTTTGAATCAGATAAATATAAAAATATTTCTGAATCAGATAAAAATAAAAATATATTTCTGAATCAGATAAATATAAAAATATATTCTGAATCAGATAAATATAAATATATATTTCTGAAGCAGATATATTCTGAATCAGATAAAAGTAAAAATATATTTTTGAATCAAATAAATATAAAAATATATTCTGATTCAGATAAAAATAAAAATACTTTTGAATCAGATAAAAGTAAAAATATATTTTTGAATCAGATAAAAGTAAAAATATATTCTGAATCAGATAAATATAAAATATATTTTTGAATAAAAATAAACAACAGCAATGATGTTCAGTCTACCATTCCACTGGATCAGTTCTGCCGGTAAAGCCTTTACCAATAAGGTCCTAAGAGTCCTTTTTTTTAATTGGTAAAGGCCTTTCTTATGGCCCATAGGCACTCTTTCATTGGTTAAGACCTGTCTTATGGTCCACAGGCACCTTACTGAGACTTTTTGGTCCGGCGGACATTCTCTCTGAATGCCCCTATATGGGTACCCTTCAGTGAGGTCACAAGGTCACGAGTTCACATCATCCTGCTGTTTATTTTAGGGGCGCAAGCGCATGTAAACCCCCCCCCCCCATCAAACCCCGGGGTAAATGCAAAACTGCAGTCGCCACGTTGTTTGACGTTGGCGAGGGTTACATGGGGTTTTTGCTTGCGTCCCCAATTATTAAGTAAATGATAATTATTAAGAAAAATGGCATCTTAATGCCACCCCCGACATATGTCCGGTACGGGAAATCGAACCACGGACCTCGAGAACGAGATCCAGACGTGCTACCATTGCACCATGTTCCACTTACAAATATAAGTTTCAAAAATAATATATAGCTATCTTAGCCTTGACTCTGTCACTGCAGATTCTGTGATCAGTATTATACTATCAGATTCTGAATAAAATCTGCAATTTTACATATTTCTGCCGTTTCTGCCTGTTTAAATATTATATTCTCAAGCTAGCCAGAACTGTGTTAGTAAATGCGTTGGATCGATATATTCCAGTTCATTCCACATGCTATAGCCTAAAAAAAAAATTCAATAATGACTACCGCACACACGGTTTGTGTAAAATCTACTACAGCGCGGTTCGTCGTGATTTTATTCGTGATTTCAATATCATCTTGACAACGTCAAAGAATAAAATCAACGGAATTGAGATTTTTGTGCTTGATCATACGAAATATGGAGATATCTCAGACTTGAATATTTGATGGATTGGACGTATAACTGAATATAAATGTGTGGTCATGTACGCAGTACAAGGGGGACAACTGCGCACTTATTCTATCAGCGATGACAGATTTATCTCCCTTCATTGTATATACCGAAATTTGATCTTCTGCTTGAATTTTTTCGAAAATGCTGATTTATATATATTATTTGCTACAAAAAAATATTGAAGCACGGCAGATGTCAAAATATTTACCAGCCGCATATATCGATTGGCAAATTATTTCTTCATCTGTCTCTGTATTCGTGGATACAACTGATATTGGAGACTTATCATTATAATTAACTCTTCCAAAAATACAATTCTGACTCTGTGTAACAACCCGCAGGTTACGTAAATTATTATCTTTCGGGTCTGAATTAATGTGATCGATTAGAAGTCCGTCTTCGATGACCCCATGAAAATACTCGAACACAAACCTAAACATGATATACCCAGTATTAGTAACAAAACCGACTGGTTTTTTCAATCTGCAATTTCTGATGACACCATCACGAGATGTTTCATAATTTTTAAATATTGGATGTTTCACAAATTCATTTTGTTCCATTTGTATAGTAATATTATTTGTCTAAATGATTATTTTGAAAATCTGGCCAGATAATCTTCAGCGGCTTTTATGGGGGATTCACCTGACGACTTCTTATCATAATATCGTTTCAACTTTCTGTATCTTTTACCACCGCATTGCACACATAACCGTGTTTCTCCTCTGACCCCAACACCGCATCGTAAACACGGTTTCGGTCCTAGACTACCTTTGCGAAAACTCTGCATATGTTGACCACAGAATTCATTTACGCATGATTTATTACAAGGAGTTGAATAACCAATCATGAGCCACCTGCATTTATTGTTTGTTTGAATCATTATATAATATTTTATACTTCAATTTAAACATATATTTGCTTTAATTATAGTATGGAGGAATTTGAGAGATTATCCGTAATTGAACCTTCCAGAGCAAGATTTGATCTTGATAAACTACCGAAATCTAAATTTAATTTTTCGATGCAAGATCTGGCTTTGATAAATAGCGATATAATCGATCGTATCCGTGAAGCCAAGAAAGAATTTCGCAACGACGGTGCGGCTCATACTTGGTCAACATTCAGGATCATAAATACCATTGATGCTGGAATGCGTGATGAACGAGGTAGAAATATTATCAACTATCTCGACAATCAGTGATATATTATTCTAGTAAAATTTATTGTGCAGACAGATGATGACACTTGGATTATCCGTGATAAACGTGACCCTGAACGGCTTCATACTGGAAATAATACTGTTCCATTAAATAAAAAATCAAAACCAGAAACATTGACTGGTATTGATGAACCGTATTATAAACAAGCGTATCCTGTAACCGCAATTGTTTATGCGATATATCCGTTAAATGATAAACCTAGCGTTAATAATCTCAAACCAATGAAATTTTCCTCATTGACTTTGTCAAGGGGACTAAACTGCGTAGCTGAGCGAGTTATAGAACATTTCTGAAAAGCAATACGCTGAAACGGTTTAACGGATCTAAGACGTAAAAAAATAAAGCAGAAACAGTTAAAGATACCGGAGCATCTATCAGCGACGTTGCTAAACTAGAAAAGAAATTAAGATTTCCAATAACAGTAAAAACACTAACCGGAGAGATTTTGTACGAAACGAAATATATAAAAAAATGGAACCCCTATAACAATCATTGATCATAACGCACATGCAAGGACTGTGGCAGTAACAATATTTCCACGAGACAGAACCGTTAAATTTTATGACGATTATATATTCGATGCTATCAGAAATATCAGTAAGAATGATCCTGTATCAATGTGGTTATTTCAAAGTTCAGATTCGTATTACGATCAATTTGTAAGACCTAACGGAGAAGCTTATCGTGCAGAATCTCTCCACGAAAAAATGAAGAATCTTGCATTGAAATATAATTCTGATGATGTTGAAGTTGAACGATTATTGAATAATTGTTTTACAGTTCCATCAGTTGCGGCTCACTTTGCTCAAAAGAAAAATTCAAGGAAACCGACACGATTAGAATTTCTTGAAGACATCCAGCACAGTTGTGTTGAATACGGACACGGCGAATTATGGAATACTAAATACGATTATAGCGATATTATATCGGTTGATATGCTAGCGTGTCATCCTGGAAGTTTTCTTGAATACGGAGAATGTTCTGAATACTTTAAAAGATTTGGACATCCCACACATGAAATGACAAGAGTTGTGATAAACGGACTCTTACCAAATTTTGACCTAACTGGATTTGCTTGTATAGAGTCATTCGAGTTTGCGAAAAATCTGCATCCGATTATTTATGTTTGGTTTGGAAGACATTTCTCAGAAAAATATTGGGCTCCAATAGTACTATTACGATATATGCTTGATACTGGAATTTTAGTGTCGTTGAAAGTAAACGAAGCCATTATATCGTATCGTCCGCAGAAAAAAGTTTGGTTACCACAACAAAAGAAATATTCCCTGACAGAGTCAGGTGATGAAAATCCTGATATGATTGATTATGAAAATAAAGTTGCAAAAGATCTTGGTAGGAAAATAATTGGCAAGTTTACTCAATGAGGATCATATGATCATAAACGAATGTGTACAAGATTAATTATGGATGATGCTGAGCTCGATTTTATAATAGC
>JAECUM010054244.1:0-11991 GCA_016617855.1 Megalonaias nervosa
TACACACAATATTGTCCACACACCATGGAATCTGTGCGTTGGAATTTCACATTATTGAATCGTGTCGTCTGGGCATTTCATCTCATAAAGACGATGATGTCGTCTTCCAAAGGGGGTAATCCATACGAATCTAAATACTCTACACAGTCCTCCTTAGGGATGTAGACGGCTACCCAGTGGGTTCCTGGGAGATGACTGTCGTCCGTGTTGATGACATAAGCTTGATGGTCTTGAGGTTTGCGGTGAGGTAGTTCATCTTTAGCATACACGACAGCATTCCAAGAAGCAATATAAGAACTGTTGTTCAAAAGGTAATAAAGTTCCCAGGTATCCATTTTTTGTTTTGTTTCTTGCACAGGTAATGATAAGTCATCAATTCAATTCTGACCTTTTGTTTGAAAATCTTCGACAAGTAACCCTTTCTTTGCTTCGTCTCTGCACTCTGGGCTAAGATAGCTTCAATGCGATAGATCTCTAGAGTAGTCAACGGAGGGCAGGAATGATCACGCAAGCCTTGATACTACTTATGCAAAACTGATTGTTTCGAGATGAGACTCCAGATACTCGTCCAATTTTTCTTCTTGGCTCATCATCAGACATTTATCGTGTTGAATTTGACTGGGATTATCATTCTCACATCCATAGCAATCTTTGTTGGTCAATTCAGTAATTTTATCCGCCAGGTGTTTGGCAAAACAGGACACTAAATGTTGTTCATGTCCTGGCCATCTGGAAGTGACCACTATGCCCTCTTCGTCTTTGTCTTGGGGTTCTGCTTTCACGGTATCCTCCCATTCCATTTCCAAACATTCTCTACTATTCAAAGAGGGATAAGAGTCTTCCATAGTTTCTAATAGTCTAGAATGACGTCTCTCAAACTGTTCATTTCTATGATATTATCGAATTCGGCACACAAGATGACGTTGACCGTCTCGGCGAGAGCTTCTGCAAACTGAAGTTCCACACGCAGTTGACCGAATTTTATAGGATGGAAATGTCCCTCGTCGCTGCCTTGGCCTGGAGTGAAATCAAAGACCCACAAAGTGTAACCTCCTACATAATCTTCGTCGAAATGCCGTGACTGGTGTTGGTTCCTAGCTGTCCGGTAGCAAGTACGATCTCAAGTAATTCTTCTGGGCAAAGTTAGGTTCGAAGTGTCTGGTACACAAGGTCTTGCGATCGCGACTGACTTCGATCTTGGACACTCTGTATTGCTTAAACTGGAAAGGATTTTGATCGTGGGCTCCGTTGAGGGCTGCATTGCTGACGATACCAACGTTTAAAAGTTTGGGTAACTGTCCTTGGAACAGATGATCTTCGATCTTGGATCGGAGTCCAGCAGCAATGGTGAAAGTTTTCACTTCTACGCGTCGTATCGGATACTTGGCTATCGTTCTGCTCAATGTGTGACTGATATCGTTTCCCGCTTTAGGTAACGCTTCTTCGCGGCGCACGTATAGTCTGGATTCTTGAATGATGATTTTGTACTCGTTGGCATGAGCCATCAAATGGAAAGCGACACTGCTGTGATTTACCCTCAGGCGAATATCTACTCCGTTGAGCAAATACTTGTCTTGCAACCACATGTCCAAATGCAAACGATCCATCAGTTCTAAACTACGTCATTGCAGGATTTTCTTTCGACGGTCGTTAAAGCCCACAGTGTTAAGATGGTTATCTGCTGTCAGGGATGTGTTGTTAAACTTGTCCTCACCTGCGGTGTCAGGTTTCCAAACCACGCAAGCATCCAGATGAGTGTTTTCGGCCTCTTTTGCGTAAGCCAAGAGATTTTCCAGGTACGCTCGGTAAGGGTAAGTATCCATGCTACTGTTGACCAGTTTGTTGCTCAAGTACAAATCCACTTCGCTGAACAAGTAATGCATGAAATTGTTGACGGGAGCTTCTCTGGCATCGGCTCCCGGATTTGTGTTGTCCGTTTTGATCACTTTGAGTTTCAGGTACAAGAAAATGCTATTCAGATTGATGTAATCTTCGAGCTGTCCTTTGATTTCAAACTCGATGGGAGCTGAATCCGTCAAAGAGAAGACGGGATGAAATTCGACCCATTGGGATTCTTGCAACGTCATCATGGTGGGTCGCATGACAAACAGATCCAGTTCCGACTTGGAACAGGCGTAAGACTCTGGGTGCATCATTTTTTTCTTTCTCTGATTTAATAATCAAAAAACGTCTAAGTCTCGGATAGTTTTTCTTTTCTTAGTCTTTCTAGCTCTGGGGGTGTGAAGTCCTCTGCATGGGTGTCTTCGTCGTCTCTTTCTGCCTTTTCCTTGCTGTGGCGCCAGGGAAGTAGGAATGCCTGACTCGACAGCGTCCGGCGCATTTATAGGAGTTTCTCGTCGGCCCAAAATGTCTTTGCCCGTTTGAAGCAAGACATTTTTGCTTGCTCTCAAGAAAGCTTCTTTGGGATTTTGTTTGTCAATGATGACATTTTGGAGAAATTCTTTCCCTTGCGTCAACGTGGCATCTTTCAAGGCGTGCGATCCCCCTGTCACCATCGGTTTCAAAACGGGGGCCAACGAACGAAAGGCTGATTTCAGCACATCTCCTAAACTATGTCCTCGCTGTTAAGCGATTCCTTGGTACACAGGATACATGACTTACAAGGGGTTAGAGTAATCGTTTTCGAAAATGGTGTTTCACTGTGACTTTCCCTTTGGTGAATGCAATATTTTGTCCCAGATCTCCTTTTATAGTAATGTTGACAGTGTTGAAATACGACTTACTGACGGGCAAATAGTGAGGGTGTACAAATTCGAGGTGAACGTGATAGGTGTTTCCACCTTCCTCGTCAGCGTTCGTGGCAGAATCCACTTTGAAAGGAATGACACGCAGTAACGGTACGAAGGTGTGTCTCACCACGTAGTACTCCACCACATCGGAGTAAACAAAGATCAAATTAAAAAATCCAAGTTGCCGGTAACGGCTGGTATTTCGTTTCTAATCTTGATCAACTTGGGATCTCCACCCAAAATGTCATACAATTCAGGACAAAATGTAATGGCCAATACTTTGTCTTCTGAAACTTTGATCAGTAGGCGACGAGCTTATTTTATGGTACTCGAGGGTGACACTTTTCTGGCTTTCTCCAAGGCTTTGCCAAACACGGTATTGAACCTGTCAGCTGTCGTGTTCACCAAATGTTGTTCACTAAAATAATAGCCTGGGGAAATTTTCAAACGATATGTGGTTCGGTTAGTTTTGGTGTCTTGTGTTTTCATAGAGTCACTTGCGTTCATCCAAGTTTTGTTGCACTTGCTCGCCATGAACTTCCACCGTAAAAGTGTTTTGATTTTCAATGAGGTTTTTGATTTGTATAGGGTGAATCATTTCCACTAAAGGTGGGGAAACACCTCCATGGAACTGTCACTGGGTAACGTTAAATAAAATTGGCTATTCATCATTCCACAGTTCTAGTGTCCGGGGGGTCGCTGGAGGTCAGAGGAATGTCTAAAAGAGGATTGTTAAGGTCACTTTTGGGAGGGTGACTAACGTTGGACGCAAGGCTCCCGTTGTTGTTCCCGTTAGAGGTGTATTTCAGGGAAGGATTGGGGTGATGGTGACCGATGCAACTGCCGACTAAAATGGTCCACAATTGTTTGTCTTCTTGTTGCAAACTCAAATTGGCAATGGCAGCACCGACAACACAATACGCCAAAAAGATTTGGCAGAAAAAGTTTTGCGTTTTAGGCACACGTTCTCCACACCACACCCACAAGGGTTGCTTTTGTAGATCTTGCAGAGAAGAACTCGGGGAAGTAGTGGTCACTGGAGTAGCTGAGGCTGTGTTGAATGGCATCATGGTCACTTCTTTTTATAGTCGATGATTTCCGAAGCGTCGATCCAAGAGTCAAAACTGGGAGGATATCCTTTCCAATGTACTTTGACTTCTTTGACACGTCGTTTTCCCACTTTTCGGGTTCTTCGATCGAGAATGCTTTCTATGTCGTACACGTCGTCTTCTTTTTTGGTCACACGTTATAACTCGGGCAAGTAAAACGTTCCTTTTAACACATCCGTTCATGTCTTCCAATTTATAGACGGGAAGATGACGGCCACGCACTCGTTCAGTGACACGAAAAAATTCGCTGGTCCAGTTGGGTAAGTAATCTTTGTTGAAAGTGCGTTTAGTTTTGCCAATGCGCACCCAGTCTCCTGCTGCCAACACTTCACCTTTCTTGGGGACAGTCACCGTCGGGGACGTACCAAACAGGCGCTCGAAGACGGTCATTTTGTTGTCGGGAGTCACTTCTTGGGGGGCACGTCTGATGCACCGATGGTAAGATTGGTTGTATGCTTCTACTAGGTGTGACAAGACGTCGATGTACTTAAGAGTGTGTTGATGCGCAAAATACATCCACATACGTTCTTTCAAGTTGCGTTGAAAACTTTCCACGATGCTGGCTTTGGTTTCGGGATTCTCGGTGATGAAAAAATGAATGTCACGTTTCTTCAATTCTGTTTGGAAAGCTTGGTTCAGAAATTCAGTGCCTTTGTCAGTTTACCATCAAAGAGGGTGACGACGGATTTGTTTCAACACCAGTTGGAGGGCTTGCACTAACTCACTGCTTGATTTGGAAGTCAATGGCACGACCCAGACAAATTTGGAAAACAAATATTTGTAGCCTCGATTGTAGGTGGCCAAATGCGAGACATCGGCTAAATCAGTTTGCCATTGATGATTGATGCCCTCCACTCGGGTGCGAGTTCTGGAATATTTTCGTAGAATGGGGTTGTGAAAGGTGTACGTGGCTTGTTCTTGTAACCATCGTTGTACTTGAGGTAAACGGACACTTTTCAGTAGAGTTTTGGCAGCACGATACAATTTCTAAACTCCTCCGTAACCTACTGGATGGGATGGATCGTAGCAAATGCTGGCTAACACGTTCTCCAATTTTTAAAATAAGTTTTCCACTTTTCACTGATGCTACCCTGGACGGGGCGAGTTGGTGGTTTAGAAATGGCTTTACGTGTCCGATGTGCCACGGGAGTAGAATTCGAGGGTAGTGGTGGTGGTGGAAATGGGATGGCTTTGGTCTTCTTCTCTTTTTTCACTTCAGGCTTCCCTTCTTTCTTTTTGATTTCTGTCGAAGGAGGAGTGGATATCATCCTTTTAACCCGAGCTTTAAGTTGTTTTCGTTGGGGTGTAGGTGAAGGGGTCAACAAGGACGTTGCAATCTTACTAGAGATGGGAGTTTCTGACGGTGTTTGAAAGACTTCTCGTACTTCTTCTTCCTGAGACATCCGTGGGGCTGAATATGTCTTGTCCGTTGGGATGGTGGTGGTGGTGGTGGACTTTTCATCAGAGTCTTAAAATCTTTCAGAGTTGGTAGAACTGTTTCGTCTAAAGCTTTCTGGTGAAAGAGTTGCAGTCGTTGCAACAGTTGACCGTACCTTTGCGATGTTTTTGTTTCTGACAAATCGCTGAGATCCATCAACGATTTCAATTCGTGTTGCAACTGGGACATCTCGGTCAAAGGAGGATTGAGAGGTAAATGCGGTGTCCGTTGTTCTTGCCAACGATAGTATTCCATCCATCGTTTGTAAGGTACTAAAATCAGTTTTCGTTCTTCCGTCGGATTTCAACGATCACGTCTGAGATCTTTTCATTCCAGACAATCCTTTTATCTTCTTCGACCTTTTAATCTTCATCCCAGGATTCTTCCCATCGTTCCCAATACTCCTTTCAGCAAGGGTCCTACTATTGTTTCCAGCAAGGGTCCTAACAGAGGTAAATTTCCTTCGCGTTGCACCAACATCTTTACTTTTTGACGAATGGGGATTTTCTTTTGGACCATTTGGCGAAGATCTTGTAGATGTTTGGCTAACCTTTCTTTCTGGTGTTTAGACAAAGATATCGTTCCAAAATATTCAGACTACATTCGCTCACGGTATTGATGACGTCTTTGGAGGCGGTTTGAATGAGTTGTTTTTGCATGGGTGGAGGAGCTTTGGACAGGACGGACAACATTTCTCAATGTTTGGCTAAACGAGGAGTCAGTACGTTTCTTTTCTTTTTCCTTTCTGGACAGAAGACCGACGAAGGTGTCGGTGTGCATGTCTTTGATGGGACATCTTTGGGCATTCAGGAGCACAAAAACACTGAACCCATCGTTTACCTGAGGTCTTTTTTATACTAGAATGCGTCGCCACTGATGGTCGGCTCGTCGTATCATTTTCTTGGCAGGCATCACACGTCGTGGAGGGGTTCGTAACGGACTCAATCGGGACAGTTCTTGCTTGAACAAATCCAGTAAACACGCCCGATCTCTCTTGGACTTTGATTTTGGGGGCAGGTACTTTGTGAACAGTGGCCACCGCCGCTAAAGAGGAAGCCGGTCTCACCATTGGAGGAGAAGTTCTTGGAGACGCGGGTTTCCAATTTTTCATCAAATTAGGAAGGGCACGTGTCAAATCGGTTTTGGCAGGCATCACAAGCAACGGAGAAGTGGAAGAGGCTGAGGCTACTGGAGACGCAGTCACCGTTGCGACAGGTCGAGGTTTGCGAATGTAAGGTTGCGTCCTGGCGGCAGTACCTCCCTTGCGGGAAGAAGCTGTTTTCTGTGGGTTTTTCTTTTTCTTTTTCTTTGCCTGTGACCTGGTCTTAACACTTCTGCTGTTTTCTTTTTCTTCTAGGTACGTCGGGGAGTGGCTTTTTCTTGGGGACGACTTTGGATGCATTAGGATGCCATTTTAGGACGGAGCGAATGATGACACCTCCTAGAGAAAGGACCGCTATCTCCAGGTTTCAAAATGATTTGCTTTTTGGTTTCAATGTCGATGCGAGGATCGGTCAGTTGCTTCAAGGCTACTTTGTTTCTGTCAAAACATCGTTTGGTTTGATGTGGAATGTGAATGATGCCTTGCAGTAATTGACGTGCTGTCACCGTAAACCATCGTAAGACTTCTCTGAGACTGGCTTGTAAGACACGAGCACCTATTTGTGGATTTTTTTCGCGACTGTTGCCGTACAAGGGAAGATGAGACGGAAGGAACGTCATGTTGACGCTATGTGAGACAGACCCAAAGTGACCGAGGTTTATATAGACTTTTTTGATTGTTGTTGTTAAGTGGACGACGGGGAGGTGTACACGACAGGTCTTCCGTCATGGCACCAGTGGTGAAACAGATGGGAACGAAATCGCAAATAATCGGGCGTGGTGTGATTTAAATCCACGAGTAAATAGGCGTGTGGAGTTTGAGTGGCATCGTTGTACGCATGAGTCAGCCAAGACGTTCCTAACCGTTTGGCCAAGACTTGCACTTGCGATCTATCTCTAGTTCTTTTAAACAAGACCACGTAATGAGCATTGAGACTGATGGTGCGATGGGCTTTACTTTGTTGAATCAAATGTAATGTGATGTAAATGACACTGGCATTACGAGGATGCCCTTTACGCGTAAAACACAGTTTAATTTCTTCTTCGTCTTCTCCTAACATGTCGTCGAAGATGACCAGATGGGTTAAACTGGGGTCAGACACGATCCCGTCGTCTTCTCCAGGAATACCTTCCACAAAGAGAATGGAATCGCCTTGACTTTCTCGCAGAAGGATGTGTACGCAGATTGCGACTTTTTGTAACACCACACGATCCGCTGAGGTGGACGATCGATCAAATGATGTTTATGTTCGATCAAACGTTTGACAAATTCGGGTTTGCCTGAACCGCTAGGTCCGACAATGAGCATGTTAAAGGGATGGCGAAGATAAAGGCCTCCCAACTAGCACGATCTAAGTTTTCGTCGATGACTTTGAAAGTGGAGGAAGAGGGAGCAGAGACAGTAGAGGTACCCTTAGTACTGTAGGGAATGTCACTATTGACACGAAGACAGACAAGACAAGAGTTTTTATACTTTTTTCAGGACATGTTTATTTCCATCTTTAAAAGTGAACAACACGAATGGCAAAAATACATAAAAGCCAAATGGTTAAGTACATGAATAAAAGACACATCAAAACGATCATAGTGGAATATAAATAAGTCTTTGTACAACATTTTCGGTGACGAAGGTGTGTTGTCCTAGGGACAATGTGTAATGTTCTTAGAGTTTCTACACTCCTTGGCACAGTCACACAGAGGTCCTCCAGGAATGGTAATTCGGGAATGTCGATGACAGTCCTGTCCTGAAGGGAGTGGTTTTCCTCGGTGACGGGTTGTTCTTCTTCTGGTACTGTCACTAACACAGGCTTAAAAGTTACTTTTTTAATGAACGTTTAATTTTTTAGGATGACAAATCTTGGGCATAGTGTGCCACTTCTTTTGTCCAATCCTCGAAGCCCAAACTTTTCCAGTCACGTACATCTTTCCAGTGATGGTGTAAGTCACAAGCTACACACACATCATCGTACACATCTTCAGTACCTAAAAGTTGACAAATCTTTCTTTCCTTTTGAAGACGAGAAGTATCGAGATGATAGCGCAAAGCTTTTAACAGAGTGAGTATCTCGTGTACATTTAAAGGGACCACTTTCATGTTTTGGGTGGTATGTACTGTTCGTAAAGAGTCCTCAAGGAATCAGCCGGTAAACGAAATCCCAGAAAGCAAGTCACTAAGACACACACCACACGTCAACCCGAATTCAACGAACACAGTTCTCGTAAAATGCAGTGTTAATCATTCACCGTTTGAATACTGTCATTGATTTCCTTCCACTGAATCTGTTGTATCACGAATGATAAAGGTCGTGGCATGGTATTCCGTTTTTATACCTCTTTTTGCCGGAGGCAATAAGTGTACTTTCTGCACAGAGATGATCGTTCTCCAGTGGTGAATCTAAAATGTTTAGTCACTAACTTGCGAATCACACACCATACAGAAGTGTCCTCTTCAACTAATTTTACAATGTGTAAAAGATTTTGGTAACCCTCTAACTCTTTTTCTGGAATTCGTTGCAGTATGTCTACCATGTAGTAAAAAGAATCAGAAACAAACCAATCCTTCTCGCACAGGGGTAGCTGCCCAATGTCTGACCATTGGAACGCTTTCATCAGAATCAATCTTCTTATAGCATTTAGGTACCAGTGGTTTAAACACCGGTGACGTAACGGATGCAACTGTTATTTGCGTTTCACTTGTATTTTCAGCAACTATCGGTAAATGCGTTCTCTCAACTCCATAGGTAAACCACGAATGTTCTCTTGTAAAGTGTCCATGACCATGTCAGTCAAACACTTCTCCTAGAGCGAAAGTGACGGACGTAGTGAGTAATTTCTGGCCACTGCCATTCCAGGAAACGGTCAAGAATGTCATTAAAATCTTCTAATGTAAATGCTCTAAAGCGGAATATTCGGAAGAACGCACACTTGATCCAGAGAAATCTGACTTGATTGTTGACTTTTGTCAATTTCCTCTTGTGAATATCTCGACATAAAAGTTCCTCAGTCACCAATTGAGATTTTGCTCTGACAAGTCCCTGCCAAATTTTCTTGTAGGTCTGCTCGTGCAATTCGTTGGGAATCTTTAAATATTATTTTTTTAAATGGGGTTTAAATACTTGTCTAAGTGTTGTCCAACGTTTGACTCCTAGCTAAACTGGTTTCTTATACGACATGATATGCCACTTCAATGACGAGTCCCACTAAAGGTAGGTAGTGACAATCCGGAGACCATCGAGCATGTTCCAGATAAGCGGAATCTTTCTGCTTCCACTCGTGAAGTGACACACCGCAACTGAAGCACTTGACTTTATCCACTTCGCCCAAGTAGATAAATCCGGCTCTGGCTAATTCTTCGGGGGTAGGTCCTCCCAGATATTTTGGTCATTTTCCTCGGAAGGTTTGGAATCGACTTTCAAAGTCGCAGTATTCAGGCAATCGCACAGGGAACGAATATTCGTCTTTCAGAGGTTTATTTCGATGAGGGTACGGTGAAATCCACAGGAGTTTACTCAGTTTTGGATGACATCCGTATGGTGGTAGCCGCATGGTTTCATGATGACATTCACCATGAAAACCAGTAAAGTGCCCACGATAACGAGTGGCATCGCTTTCGTATTCTTCAGGTTTGACGCGCACAGCATCACTTTCCAAGGTAGATGTAGTGGTAGTCATAGCAAAGTTCCCATGATGTGATACTGAATCGCAAGGTACAGTATCGCACTTCACTTGAGAATCACCGAACTTGAATGGTGTGGTCTGTTTGTTAGCATTCATCTTTCTGGCTTGGTCATGGTTGTCACAATGAACTATCGGTCTTGGGCTTTGTCCCTTTTTATATACTTACCAATATCAGTGTGTCCGTAAGGTAAAATGAAGTGGTTGGGAAGACGAACTCTTTTCTGGTACACGATTTGATTCACTTTTTCCAAAGGCCGACTGACGACTTGATGTGTGGGTAAACGTACAATCTTGAGAGGTTTGTAGGTGGTCACTTTAAAATTTCCATCCTGTCCAGACTGCAACGCTTCTTTCAATACGCCAAAGTTCACCTGTCAACCGGTGCACTTCTCCTTGTGGGTCCCGGTATTCGTAACCGTAATGTTTAGGACCGCCACTAGCAAAACTTAGAATCTTGTGGTTGGGGTGCTTGTCCGTTCAGGCTCCTAAATGGTCTCCTTCGATGACCGGGTGACAGTGACCCAGGCGATCGATGTAGATGCAAATGTCCGTGTCAAAATTCAGGACAGTATCTCCTAATTGGTGTAAAGCTTCGTACAATTTAAAGCAAGCATGGGCTGTGATGTAAGCTGCAATGATGACATTTCCAAATTTGTCGGCTTGTATAAAGTCCAGTTCTTCTTCGTAATTGACTGAGATCTAGTCCTCACGAACGACGTCCACGTGTTTCATGTATTTGGTTTTGTAGTGAATCATCTGGAAGTAACGTAAAGGTTCTGTCAAATACTCCGTCTTGGGTGAACAAGGTCGTTGTGCCATTTTGCCCCACATGCAATTTAACATCACTTTGGCAAACGATCGCCTTCCTTCGTTTTTTTCGATGTGGTCTAAAGTGATACGTTCCTGCTCCGTGTATTTCTCTTTGAATTTCTTTTGGTCTTCGGGAGTCTGGCAGCTGGAAGGATAGCCACTAACTTCTTGTTTCAGTTTCAAAAAGGCATCCAAATAGTCTGCGAAAATGTCTTTCTGAGTCTCTTCGCCCGTGTGATATTATTCTGTCTTGGGAAAGTGGTAAATTTCGTACACTTCTAACAGTTGGTATCCCAAGTCCAGAGCTTTGAACAGTTCCACGCTGACCCACGTTTCTGTCAAGGCGCGTTCTTCCTGAGTCTGCTGACAAGGTCCGTCTCGGTTGCACATTTCGGCACAGGTACGACACAAGGGAAACATCAGTTTTCCTTGGCAATGGTGAGGTAAAATGGGATGGTACAAGTTCGTGGGAGGCAAGACTTTGCATTTGATCAGTCCTTCGTATTGTTGAATGTTGTCCAGGTCGATATGTTCCGTCAGCAATTGCGGGTGACCAGCGGGAAAGTGACAATATTTGCACACGTAAGGTTATAGCGGACACACGTCCAAGTATTTGATTTCCTCTCCTTTCTCCTGATCGGCTTGGTACAGCAAACAGGTGACACTCGTCCGTCCTACGTAGAAACTGTCCGTGGGTTCATTGGGTCCACCAGCTTGTAACTTTCCACGATGCGTTTAAACTCGGGATCGGCTTTCAAACGGTTATCGTACTCATGTTCCCACATTTCCACCACTTGGTATCCTTGCTGTTCTAACTTTAGGCTACGCGGACAAGTGGCCTGGTACAAGTCTTCCATAGTCCGTTGTAAAAACTGATTTTTAGTGTCACGTTGAGGGTAACAGATGGGACATCCGTGAAATAAGCATCCGTTAAACTCGTAAGGTTCTTGGGGTTTTCTAAGTCCCAACCATCTACCGATTATCATCCGATGGTCTTTTCGCCTCCTCCGTTGCGAGCATGTTGGATCCATTTGTCTTCCTTGTCGCACAAGTAATGTAGCCAGCTTAGGGCTTTGAACGAGTATTGACGTTTGACAAAATTGAT